>JBBKCR010000022.1:4750206-4775149 GCA_037577295.1 Ladigesia roloffi
ATAAAACAATTAAAATGATTAATAACAAGATATGAAGAATTACCATTAATAAATGCTAATTCTGCCACAACAATGGTTTGAATTGATTTTTTCGTATTGAAACAAAGACATCACGTCATATTTTCCATGATTATCTTATGGTTAAATGCCCGATGTGATAGAAATGTAAACATAATGTTGTTGTAACTTGTTTTACATCAATTTCTTTAGGAAAGGTTGTCAGAACATATATAATCTAATATCTGACATCTTATGTATGTCTCTGAATTGTTAAGTTGGTTGAAACACACCTTTAGATACCAAAAATGTGATGTTTAAAATTCGATGATTTGGTCAGGTGTCTTTACCCTGTAGGCGGCCATCTTGAAAATGATGTCATGGGTTTCCAAATTCACAGAATATCATGTGAATGCACCAGGAAGATATGAACATGTCACTTTGGGGCCTAATGAGGTCAAATCAAGGATAAAGTTGAGTGAGAAAGTTTCCAGGACATTGAAATTCATATTGACACCCGTGTAACCGTGGGTTCTTATGGGTTAAAGTCACTGTAACAATTTACCAATATACAACATAAATTAAATTTAAAAACTGTGATGAAGAATAACTAGACACAAACTACCCCAATACTTCCCCTGACTGGACAGTTTGAGGTCTAGAAACAAGGAACATTTAGGCCAGTGAGGACAGAGAAGTAGGACAGGTCAACTCTAGCATACCTGTGTGTCATGAAATGACTTCACAATCACCACTGTTTTTACTTAAGAATTAAGATAAGATGGGATAAGATAAACATTTATTGCCATCCACAAGTGAGAAATTTATAATTGATTGGAAAATAAATTTCTGGCGAGTGGGAAGTGGGAATGTGATGGCCAACAGGCAATGAGGAAACAAAGGGTAAATATCAAAAATTGAAGGAATTTATGTATAATATGTATAAAATAAGTTACACCAAGCATTCACCCTCCATGTGGTACACAAGTGTTTGCATATTCATAAAAAATACATTAAAACACTTCAACAGCACTATATGAATGTTCATTTAATGTTTAACGTCATAACACGTAAAACGTTTTATGAGCGAAAGAAATACCAACATAAGGTCATGATATTTTTGTGCATGTAAGGACAGGATGGATAGTTTAGTGGTTAGGGCATTGGTCCTGCAATCAGAGAATTGGGGTTCAAATTCCAGCTGCTGGTATCACCGTTCATCAGCTTCATTTGGTGGATGGGTTTAAAGCAGAGAAATCGCTTCACTGTGTAGTGTAGTTGTATGCAAGTTACAATTAAAGAACATGTGTTCTGGCATGCACATTAAGACGTACTCGCAATTTGGCTTCAATTCTTCTTATGAACTTTAAGAAGTTGCATTAATTTACATAGATACAAAACATCACAATGTATTAGTTTCCTGGTATTAAGCTTAAAAATGAAGCTAGTGCATGAAAATTTTTCCCAAACTCAAACCACACGACATGCAGTGTGTGTGCATTCACATTTTTTTCTTGTGTTGACCAGTAGGTGGCCTCACTGTGCATTTGAAGCCTCGAGAAATTAGTCACTTTTCAACACATTTGGCTGGAAGGGTTTAATGTGTTATGAAGCTTCATCTCGCTTTCACTACCTAGGGATAAGGGAATCCTTTGGCCCATAAAGAAAGGGTCAACAAAAAAGGGACTATAAAACTCAAATGTAACAAAAAAAAACACCCCTCAATTTCAGCAAACACAAAAGACATATGGCCAGATGTCGCCAACCAGCAGCAGCACCAGTACCAGAAGCATCCCCTAACTCAAACAAAATTCCAAATTAGAAAACATAACTAAAGCTATATTGACAGTACAAATTATAACTACATAAGTGTATAAAATGTATACTATATCAGTTGTGTATGAAAGTTATTTGTAGTGACTGTAATTGAAATAAACAATAAATAAAGTGAAGGTGCAGAGGTTTACTTACATTTCACGTGACAGGGAGCAATTTCATTCATTTATACCGAAAGAATGCTATTTCCATGGTTTTGACACTGAAATCTCCTGTTCACACCGTGTGTCATACTGTTCGTAAGACAGTTCAATGTCATATGTTCATCCTAGGGATAATGATGAACTTAGGACCTATATAAAATAATGAAGCTTTCTTTCCTGTTATTTTGCCCATATTTCGCTTGATCTGAAGCACGTGGGCTATCTAAATATACTGGCTAATCTGACTAGCATGTGGATCTGCATGAGTGACCAGATCAGTCAAAATTAAAGAATGTTGATGGGAAGGGTACAGGTCTTCATGTTATTTTGACTCCAGACCAGTAGATGGCGCTGGGAACAGGCATCGCCTCAAGAAGAAGAAACTGAAGCACAGTACCTCACTGTTCAGAAGTTTATAGACTTTATTATCGTAAAAAGAACTGTAAAATGCTCAGTTTGGGTGTTTAATATCATTTGAAACTTCACATGAGAAGCAGTTTTGCTGCACTCTTCATATGCCTCTAAACCCATCTCTTCAGAATGGAAGTGATCATTTTAAATCCCCTGATCTTTTCGTTTTTATGGACTGTGCTGTGTATGGCAGGTAAGTAAAGCTATGCTTCTGATCACAGCAGCACAACACTAACGTGAAGGAAACGTGACATTAATTTGTTGTGCATGGCTTCGGTTTTTTGCACAGTTGAGGATAGCATGGTGCTGGTCCCTGGGGGCAAAATTAAGATGGAAACAAACACTGCAGATGGCCGAAATGGTGAATCAACTATCAGATCTGTGAAAGTTTCTTCATTTAAAATAGATAAATACCCTGTAACGAACTCGGATTTCAGGTAAATATACCTTACCTTCATGGCAAAGCTTTAATGAGAATCAGGGGTTTGATAAGAACATTGCATTATATTGCGTAATGATAGACTACTGCATATGATAGATTATTGCACATCATAACTACTTAATGCACATCATGATTTTAATGCAAATCTCCTTTTATTGATCACAGCAGGTACCGAATTGTCACTCCCTCTAATCAAACTCCCTAACCACTCCCTAACCAGAGTTTCCTATGAGGTCAAGGGTCAAACCAAGGGAGCTGCCACAGTAGCAAGTTTGCTGATGAGGCTTTACGCTACATATAGGAACATTGCTGCTAGGATTTAATTGCAACCAGTCACATGAGCTTTAGTGAAGTCAGGTACAGAGAATGGATTAATAATTAAAACACCACCACATCTCAGCCCACAGATCTCCATCACTCCAGAGAAAAATTCAAATTCAAATTTTATTAGTCACATGCACAGTCATACAAGTACAACATGCAGTAAAATGTTTTCTTCTGCATTTAACCCATTCACTCAAGTGAAGCAGTGGGCAGGTCCACTGCTCCACAGCTCTGGAGTGTTTTATAACCTCTCATGTCATGATTGGTAAGGAGTTGCCTCTGCAACTGGTAGATCATGGTTTAAAATCCCAGGACTGCCAGTGTCACCACTAAGGTACCCATGAATAAGATACCTCCAAACTCCATACGCTGCTGCATTGGTGCTGTGTTGCTGGCTAACCAATGTTTCGCTTAAATGCAGAGAAATAATTTCACATTTTCCACACTATTGACTGTGCTGTGGTGTGTTTACACATTACTACAAGGGGCCACATTTGATTTACTGGCTGCTCCATAGATCTGCCACAAGCCACAGTGTGAGGAGAGAATATAATTGTCCATTCCAGCAGAGCTGATTCTGTTAGTGCGTAGAGGATTTGAGTGTAGAGTATTATTTATATTCCTCTTCCTTCAGGGAATTTGTCCGGGTGAGAAAATATAAAACAGAGGCCGAAACATTTGGGTGGAGTTTTGTGTTTCAGGACTTTGTGTCTGATGAGCTGAAAAGCAAGACAACTCAGAGAATTGAGGTATGAATAAGCACCTCTTTAATATTTGCTTAGCTGTTGTATTTTATCTCCTGTTTCATATTTAACCGATCTCTCTTCTTCTCAGTCTGCACCCTGGTGGTTACCAGTTGAGAAGGTGTTTTGGAGACAGGTACTTTGCTATTTATTTTGCATATATTCAGATCAATCTTTAAGTCATATTAAGATTAATGATCAGAAGGCAGTCATCACCATAAAACACAGCCTCTTCTGCTTGATCATAGCCCAGTGGACCAGGTTCCAGTATTAAAGAACGGCTAAACTCCCCTGTTGTCCAAGTGAGCTGGAATGATGCACAGACGTACTGCGAATGGAAAAAGAAGAGGCTGCCCACAGAAGAGGAGTGGGAAATCGCTGCCCGTGGAGGGCTTGACGGTAAATTTGATGCCATTCCACATTTAAAAAGAGGTCCTCTTCTTGGATGCATGTTCTTGTTTTACACAGTTTTTTTATTGTCCAAAATAATTAAACGGATATCAATGTATGTTTCAGGAAGAACTTACCCATGGGGTAACAAGTTCCTTCCAAATCGCACCAATTTATGGCAGGTCAGTATGTTTTACATAAGCAGATCTTAGCTTAAAAATCTTTTGTTTTCGGTTTGCTCACTTTTACTCACTGAACGTGTCTTTAAATTAATCCCTTAAGGCTCCTAAAGAGTTTGCATGTGAGCTCATATTTTAACCTCTCACTCCCTTATCTATGAAACTTTCGTAAGTGAGTGTGTGTGGCAGAGAGGCGGTGAGCGAGAATGAGAGAAACTCGAGTGCATCTCACTAGTTGGGCTGTTACTGTTCTGTTATTTCTGTTTTACTGCAGCGTGGTTACAGCCGACAGTGACCAGTTCGGTAACAATAAACAGCAGTTTACGGAATAACTGTTTAATCACATCCAACCGTTCTAGTGACGCTTCAGCATGAAGATAAACAATTCAATTCAATTCCCTGTTAAAAATTAATTGTAATGCACGTTACTGACATTTGTACCAAGTAAAATATTACCGATTTTTTTCTGTAATGCCTTAAGTTACAGCGTTAGAGTAAAAAGAAATGCATTACAGTAATTAGTTACGTTTGTAACGCGTTACTTCCAACACTGACAACTAATGGGCAAATAATGATTTGGTGTAAGAAGGGAGCAGATATGGTTGGCTATACATGCAAGTTGGTTTTCCAAGTGACTAATTAAATTTGACTGGTCACGTTTTCAAATATATGTTGATTCATTAACCCTTCGGCGAGCGATCTGTTGGAGACCCCTGCTTTAAAGTGTCAAAGTGATGTTTGGTTAAATAATTATATTTATGTTGTAGGGGTCATTTCCAGATGGGGACACAGCAGAGGATGGTTATCATGGCATAGCTCCTGTATCTGCATTCCCTGTCCAGAATAATTATGGTACAGAAACATGCACTCATTTTCTTTCAAATTAACTCTTGCAGCAAGAAGTAAAAGAGAATTTCTCCCCAGATAATTTTTTACAATCTGTTGTACAAAACTCAATTCCAAAAATCTGTGTTAGTATGTAAAAGCAGTTTTGTTTAACTTATATTAACTTAGGTTTTTGTTGATTTGGTTTGGTTTGTTTGATTTGTGATTAGTTAAATTTGGTGTATATATTACACTCCAATATTTTACCATAGTATTCATCATCTTTCCTTTTAAAAGCAGTTAATAATCATTTAGGTCCTGAAGACAACACTTTCGCTAGTTTTGAAAGTAAAATTCATTCTAATTTAAGCATGGGACTTTCATTGTTGCAGTTTCATTGTTGTGTCTTTGCATTTTCTAGATGTATATTAGCATTGACAAATGTTTTTTTTAAACATTAAGAAAGTTTCTAGTCATGGAAAATGTTTCAGGCATTAGATTCTAAATTAGCATATAATTATGTAATGATGATAATTTGTTTTTGTTTCATTCACAAATGGATCAAACTGGATTTACTTTTTTCTGTTTATATTTGCTTTTCCAAACTATTCCAACTTTTAAAATTAAGATTGGCATAATTGATCAATTTTGATTTCCCTTATTGTTCTAGGATTGTATGACATGATGGGTAATGTGTGGGAATGGACATCCACACGTTTTCCCTCTGCACAGACCATGTATGTCCTACGTGGTGCTTCCTGGATAGATACAGCTGATGGATCAGCCAATCACAGGGCATGTGTCACCACCAGGTCAGTTCAAACGTATTAATCTGTTTTTGAACCATATTCTTTAGGGCCAATAATATAGAGTACCATTGAAATATCTGATTAAATATAGAAAAATATTTGTCTGGACATTTATTTTTTATTCTAATGTACTTTTGTGCTTTTACAGATAACAATTAATGTACATAAGTGGGTGCATTACACTTGTACACTGTTCAAAACTTTGTATATTTTGTATGTTTTCACTAAAGAATGGGGAACACACCAGATTCAGCATCAGACAACCTTGGCTTCCGCTGTGCTTCAGACTACACTACCATGCCTAAGAAGAACAAAGAGAATTCTGAACTGTGAGGAAGAAACTATTAAAATGTGTTTCCAGTCTTGAGCTTTGGCTTTATTAATGCATATCTCCTGTGGAGACCAGGACCAGACATTACTTGTAAGAACTACCTAACTTACAAATAAAATCAGGTTTTCAACATGTACTTTCTTTATAATACATTTTTATACATTTTCTCAAGGCTGATAACCATATAGAATACATAGCATTTTTTGTTATTTAAAAGCTTTTGGAATTGTAAATCTTAAAGGAATACTTTGACCAAACTGCTGTCTGCAAAAATGTGTGGCTATCAGTTAGCATGATGATGTTGGCCTATATGATTGTATTAATAGTTAGGAATGCTTCCATTGAAACTTCCTCAATTATTTGTCACAATGCTTACAGAAAAATCTGTAGGTTTTAATTTGATTAAAGTACTCTTGTGGTAAATATGGGGAAAAATCACCTCTCTGCCATGAATGGGTTTTTAAAAATGTTAAGCCAACACCTTATCTTGAAACTCTCATGAAATAGTTTATACATAAGGCAGCATATTTGTAACATTTTTATGTAACAGCTCACTGTTGGGTACAGATGTTTTGTTTCGTATCGCCGCTGCTATAAGTTTCTCTGGAATGGTCACATTAATGTTTGAAACATCAGTGGACTCCCCTTAAATCCGATCTTAGGTAATCTGGGAACCAAAATCGTTTTGTTTTTCTCATGCTCTGGGTTCGCTTTTTGGAACTGCACATTCTGATTTGTCAGAAGACTGTTGGTTGTGTCAAAGTCCTCATGGGCATCTCATTCTCTTCAGCAGCGATAGAGAGCAGGATGAATTTGGGAGTGTTCTCAAACAGGGCTGCTAGATTCTGAGTCCTTTCTTCACCCTGTGCCCATAGGTCTTAAAGGCACAGGCGTCAATCATCTTGCGTAGTGGTTTGATGGAATACGTTTCGCTGCAGATCACCTTCTTAGTGAGAGGTTTGATCCACCGATAGTTGCAGTAGAGTGTCCAGTACTGTCAGGCAGATAACCTGTGGAATAACTCAAACCTTTGGGGTCAGATGACACTACATGAACATATATTCAGCATTATGCAGATCTTTTCCACATTATTTCATTTAGATATATTAGGAGGCAATGGTTTATTTTCATTTGGCTGATAGAACATAAATATCTCATTGACCAGAGAGCAGCTTTCTACACTTCCTACCTTAAACCTCCAATAAGGGCTGAAGTGCCGGACCTCTGCTGCCTCATATTGCTGGAAGAATGGATGGTTTAGGGCATCTGTGGCTGTGAAGCGATTTTGTGGATTCACCACCAATAGCCTAGAACCTCTATGGGTTCTAACAGACATTTATGAGGACAAAGACCAAGTTCCTTATCGTTAACTTTCTGATTTAGAATATTCAGAATAGTCCATTCAGCAACTGAGGTATACCAGGTCTTTAACATTGTCTAAGTGGTCATCCCACTCTGGAGAGCTGAAGCTCAAATTTCCCAGCCAGAATCATTCGCAGCATTAGCATCTGCTTCCTATGCCAGAATGGAGGAGATCCAGCTAACAGAGTGTACATTATCACCCCACAGCTCCAACAAAGAGAGGGGACAAAATGACAAGAAAAAGTCCAGTATATATGGAATCAGATTTATGCCAAAATTTCGAAACAAAACTATCCTTATTACAAAATTCATTCAAAATTCTCCCAAAATTAAACAAATTCATTCAAAAATCATTCTCCCCAGTGAGACTTTCAATTTTGCTGCTAGTTTTTCAGTTTTACAAATTCCTCATTTAGGCGGAGCTTAACCTGATAAACCAGCAAGTTTTTGAGTGACAACTGTACAAAATGTTCTGTAAATAATGATCAAATTCAGAACAGATATATACAGTAGTTGGTGCATTGACTAAGTGTTATCAGTCGGTCAAAAGGTGTTTGCTTTATTAGTCTTACTGTTGGTCTATAGGGTCAACAAATCTGGTAAGTATTGGAAGTTTATAGCCACCAGTTTAGTTTATGCTTGATATTCATGTTTTAATAGTAGTAGGTTTGGTCAACTCCAATCCAAAGTCAACTACCTATTCTAACACAGTTGTAAAATAATATAAACACAACTAGGCCACAGGAAAGAGAAAAGGACATCAATATATTGTACTATAGTAACTGGAAAATGACAAAAAGTAGTGTAAAAACCCTTGCACTTTTAACAGTCCAAACTGTGTAGGTAAACATACTGGAGGGCGCTGATTCACTCATTTATACAACCTGTTACTGCGTATTCTGCGTATTCTTCTGCCATGTACAATCAAACTAGTTATTGGAATGAGTGATGCATGCTAAGACTGTCTTAGCCCAAGGACCCTCTGTATGCTAGTGGTTCATTTGTAATTTAATCCATCATCTATAAATCGTGGGAGTACTGGCTATATCTACTCACGCAAACCTCAACCAGGGCTATAAATCATGGGTATTTTGATTTCACATTAAACTATTTAAATAGGTGTGCAAATAAAATATTTCATTTTATTATATGTTTACAGTTGGCAGTGTTATGAGCAGCAAAACACTTCTGATGAAATGTCTGACCGTTTCTCCTTCTCACTCAGTCACTTTCTCTGTGAGATAATCAAACAGTTCTCCTTTCTTTATCATATCAAACAGAAGTAGAAAACAGACCATAAATGTGCAGAAAACAATCATGCTGAGAATAGCTGCTAAAAGCTAACCCTAACCCACCACATGTATGTACCTAATGTAGAGAACATTGGGAGGAAGCCAAATAAAGGGATCCCCAGTGGGGCAGTATGAATGGCAAAGCTCTCTATTAGTATTCTGAAAGGCTCCACTCTCACAATACACAAGACTCTCCAAACTTGTAAAAAGCTAAATCAGAACCAAACAGTGTGTGTGAAACTGAAGTGTGAAGCCCAGTGCTCTAAAACAAGCTTCTAAAGGTAGCATTATATTATAGAAATATATACATTTCTTTTATCAGTGCAGAAAGCCACTGTTTGAATTTGTTTTTGTTAGTTAAAGGACACTGGGCCAGCCTCCACTTGGCTCTAGGAACCCGTAAGGCAAGAGAGAAGAAAAGTACTCATGTGTTAATTCTAAACAGAAGAAGGCTTTCGACTCAAAGCAGTCTTTCAGTTGTACTATAAAGATTAAATAAAAACACTTTAAATACAGACCCTCCGTCATGTATTTTGTCAGTTGGATAATAAACTGTGTATAACACTTTTTTTCCAGTTAACACTGAATATGCATTGTTTCCAGTTTACATTTTTAATGATTAGCATTATCATTTTCAAATGGTTCTTACATCTAGAGGAAACTGCAGAGTAATGTGGCACTTTATTCATCTGTTCATTTGACTGATTTGAGCTGAATGCAGTTACGGTGGTCTGTGATGGCCATACTCCTGTTCGTTTGTCCGGAGACTATTCTGAGAATGTATATCTCTTTTAATTTGGCCTCTCGAATCTCTTCTATCTCTTCAGACCATTTGTCTGATGGTGTGATGTCTATGATCTTTACTGCATTCTCATTGCTGGTTAGTTTGTCCCCACAGCCGTGAACAACACTGCTCCCCCCCTCTGAGATTAATTCAAACAGTAAGCCCATTAGATAGAAGTTTTTGTCCACTTAGGGAAACATTTATCTCTTTTGCTTTTCTGTGCCATGAACCCTTATCGTCCCAGGATCTCTTTGGGTTCATATTTGTTGTAAAACTCTTGACCCAGTTTATGGTGTCATCCTCTCTAGTCAGTCTGACAACTCAGAGAGGCTGGGCTGAGGTTGCTGTAATAGTACTGAAAACATGCACCTCATTTATTCAAATATATACAAATTACATAATTTACTTTACAAAGATTAGCTGGGTAACAGTGAACAGAAGAACAAAAATACATATTGTAGTTTTACTGACACATCAACATTTTACTGCATCAATTAGAAATAAGATAATGTAAGAGCAATAGCTAATTCAATTTCCTTTTAAATTAAAATCAAACGTAATAAATCACTGAGGTGTCATTTGTGAAATGGTTTGGTGTGAAATGGTGCATTGAAAAGAGAATCAGAATTACTCTACATGCAAATATGGACATGATTTGCCATTCTAAATAGTCAGTGAACCTACAATACAGGGCTTCTGTGGCTTTCTGTGTGAAACGGATTAAAGCAAAATAGTAGTAAATCCAAAAAATAAGCTTTCATTACTGTAATTACATCATGATTGAAAAACAACAACAACAACAATATCAACATTTTTCTGGTTCCCCAGCATTGTGGACAATTTAGCAAGCTTCTTTAAATTTTCACAGCAAGCCATTCTGAATGGCATTGTTGACTTAAATCTAATGTAGAAATTCCAAAACACTGGTGAAACAAACTTAATTGTTCACTGCGTAAATTGAATTGTCATGTTGGATTATCATACAGATTACATTCCTGAACTTACTGACTGTTCTGTAAGTCCTCAGCCAGTGTAAAGATATACAGTTTCTTTGGATCAGCCCAGAAAGCACATCACTTCTGAAGTTTGCCATGCCATCCCATTGTTTTGTCCGGTATCTATATTTTGCTCAAAAGAACTTAAGATAGCCAGTGTTTATGAACCTTTCTCTGTTGTTTCTTTAAACAGCCTTTAAATATTGTGCAGTTGCATGCCTGGTGTTGGCTATAAATAAGCTAGAAAAGTTATTTGAGTAAGGGTGTCCTTCGGGGGGCCAGGCAGGCTTTACATTCAGTACTGTGCAGAGACAAATTAGGAGTAATAAACTGAGAACTAAGATTTTGTAAATGCTCAAATTGCATCTAAGGGAGCTGATAATGCAGTCAATCCAGGCCTCTCTCACAACAAACAATACAGAACAAAATGAATGGCACATTTACAGTGTAATATATAATAGACCTAAGTATATGCTCTGAAGGTATTTCAGGTAGTGTTTGCTTAGTGGATCATAAATGTGTCTGTGTGTGTGCATCCAGGCTATGGTGTAAATCATGTGAGGAATAATCTCTTAGGGAAACGCCACAAGAGAGACAGGGAGGTTTCAGCCTGGAATAACAGCTGACGTCCTTTGGTGATGTCACACCCTTTACATGCAACAATGCCAATGCTATCTCCTGACCATCAGAAGGCTGGAAATACAAGTTTGGCAACATTTGATTCCGTGCTTCCTCCTTCTCAAGTCAAGTGTCACTTTCTTGGTCTGGATTATTTCGCTTCTGCTTCTCCTATGAAGCAATGCAGGATCCCAGTTCATCTTCCAACTCCAAAAGCTGCCCAGGCACACTTTTAACAATCAGAGACCTGCTGCCGACACTCCTGCCCATGGAGCAAGAACACCTGCGGGTAAGCAGTGAGAACAGTCCTGATCCAACTTCTGTGGAAGAAGATGGAGACTACCCAGAGTCTGATGGGGAGATTTTAAGTACAGGACTTGCTACTCTAGATGAAGATCAGGAGCAGTTAGAAGAGGTCAAGGACACTGACGGTACCAGTATAACGGATGGGATGGAGCAGTTGATGCTGGACATCAATTCAGATCCATCTATGAACAAGCCTATTCGTTCATATATCGATGAAACCCTACCAGACCTGCTCAGGAGTGGGAGACCCTTATGCAGACGAATGTCCAGCCCTGTGTCAAACACGGTGAGTGAACATGAACTGATGTTAATGCTCAGCTTTGGATTAAGTAAAAAGAGCATTGTAAAAAAATCTGACTGGTAATTTTGTCTACAATTGTCTACAATTGTTTTGATCTTAAGCTCTGAATACTTTAAAATGCACACTAAGCTTGATATTAAGAGTGTTATATAGATATGATGTTATAAATATAACATGTATTGGCTTCTGAAAATGTTATTTTAGTCTGGACTTCAGTGAAAGTGAAAGTTTTTATAAATTGATTCTGTAATGCTGTGTCTCTGCCACATTTTAAGCATCTCAGTTTCAGTCTCGGTCTCCTCCTCACAGCTTTAGTAAAAGTCATGTGATCTTTAAGCCTATGCCTGCTAAATGACGTGAAAGCCTAGTTTATCTGCGCAGTTCAACTGGAATAACAGGATTCCATTTGTGGAATCTAGAATTACAAGGTCTCAGGTGAGATATGTGAGTGACAACATTCTGACCAAACAAAAATTAGGTTTTATGCTAAACCAAATTATACTGAGATTTATTTGAGCACTGTGGGTTTCGTGTTGCAGTGTGGCATCATTGTGAAGGTTCACATATAGCAAAAACAATTGGGGAGTCTGTGCAAGAATATTTTTGAAAGAATAATGGAAGATTAATAAAGGATACATAATATGGTTTTTAGAGCCATTCATAACCAAGGAACCCCAGTCTGATGTCTAGAGGGTGTGGTGTTAATCTCTACACTATGTTAAACCTCCTGTTAACACATATCATTCACAATAGAACATTAACAGCAATTGCTGTGAATAGCCTAAAACAAGATTTTGGGTTTTTATGTACAACCAAATATGTGGTCTTCAACAATCTTGTGATGTATGTGTGTGTTTTTGTATATATAAATAAATTTTTTTATACATCATGTGCTTCATGACTCGATCTGTGTGGCTGCAGCTGAAGCAGGTGCGTAGGGAGGTGGAATTGTCTCGGCGCAGGAGTCTGAAGCTGAAGGCCCAAGTGGATAAACTGCAGGAACAGAGTCAACATGGACTAGCCTGGAGTCAGCAGACAGAGCGGGTGAGCCTCAGTTGTCCTGTACAACAATGAAGCTGAAGATAGTTAGAACCTGAGGGTTGGTCAGGCGTCTGCACAGTTCAGAATTTCAGAATTGGCCGCCATTCAATTAATGAGTTGGAATTTGAATTGAATTGACTCTGCCCCACAGGAAGTTGAATTTGAATGGGAGTTGGAATGACAGGAAGTGGAATTAAATTCATGGCAATTCAAAGACATTGCACACAGTCATACAACAAATCTCACATAAAAATACATTAATTTTGTAATTTAATAGCACACTTTCCTTACACATAACTTGTCACTCCTCAACCCTGCATACATTTAGATAAAGATCAAATTCTTGAAATAAATGACTCCCTCAATGTTTGATTTGTTTTGTTCAAAATTTTCATTTCAAAGTAATCAAATAACACAAAGTCGTTGTAAATGCATTTGTAATTTATTCCAATGCAAAACTCATTGAGCAACACTGTTGCATTTATTTCCCAATAGCTCCTAAAATGGCATTTTAGGCCTGATATTATTTTCCATGTTGTTGTTATTATAGGTGTTAAGTCTATAAATGTTTGTAATCTGAAGTAAGGGCTTCTGAAACTGAAGAAGTCTAGTGTTGACCATCAAATATATTAGAAAAGAAGCTTTCAAACAAATGTCTGACTCAAATTGTTTGGCAACCATTTTAAATACTTGGTTAAAACAAAGCATTCTGGGATATAGAGTCATGTTCAATTGTGTTCCACAAACTTACAATTCCAGTGTGTGTGTGTGTGTGTGTGGGGGGGGGGGGGTATTTCTTTTTAATGTTATCTGTACAAGTAGTTCAAACTAATTTATAGAATAAATAATGAAATCATATCTGAAATATAATGGAAATATATTTTTAATTGAAGTGCAATTCTGCTTCCTTTAATTCAATTTCGAACTTTAATTCTAGATCCTGTTTTGACATCATTTCAAATTCAATTCAAATTCAAGAATTCAGGAATTAAGGAGTCATTCTGAATTAAATTCTGAACTGAGCACAAGCCTGGTGTTGGTAAGGCTAATTATAATTGCCCTTTGATTCCAAAAAATATATTGTAGAGTTGAATTTTGAATAGTTTTATCATTACTATTAATTAATTAGGGACCATTTTGTCCAGGACAGTATGTTACAATAATGATCTCTGAGCCAGATTATTTAAACCAAACATGAATGTCTCTCATTTCCTTTTTTCTATTGTACATACTGGAGAATTGTGCTATCTGGCAAAAATCTTTGTGAAACACTCCCTAAGTTTCGAACTTGACATTATTTTAGTGGTCTCGGCAACAGTTTTACACTGAAGATGTACTTGATGAGAGCTAACTATTTCACAATCAGAATATAGTCTTATAAAGTGCCTCCTTTTAAATGTTATATACACAATCAGTTGTATAAATACTAAGGTGTCATTTTCTGACATCATATCAGTTAGATTCAAGTACAGTTAAGTGGATGCATTATAATGTGTCATAACATCGTAATATCTTGTTGCAAAATTGTGCCAACTTATTGTGCCAAAAGTTCTTTTTAAGTTTGCCATCTGATACAGCTAGATTGCTTGTACACAAAAGTTTACAAGCAACCAGCAATGAATCAACATCCCACTCATTTGAACATGTTCACGTTCATACACACATTTCTTTCACCACTTAGTCTTTTTTGCACAACAACATGGGTGGACAACATTTAAGCGGGTGTTAGAGTGTAAACGGAGTATTTTAAAGAGAATTGTATATTATTACACCCCTAATTACAAATGCATTTTAATCCCCATCTTTAAATGAATGCACTGTGATGTGTTTTTGCACACCATGAAGTATTACTTTATTAATCTTTAGGTGACGGAGGAGATTAATTCTGCTGTTAAGCTGCTGCTGCCTCTGACTAATTTGGAGAAGACAACTGATGTTCCTGCTCAGGACAGCCCCCTGGACACTGCACTGCTGCAGCTGCAAAATGTGGCCCGCATGCTCGCTCTGAATCTCACCGCTAAAGTGAGTCTATACTGAGCCATCAGGTCAACTGGGCCACATTTCTCTCTCCTGAATTTTAGTTATCATGTCCATTTTAACTGAACTGTGATCAGTCTAGTCTGCTCTGTACATTTAGTGCTTTCCCTACTTTAAGAAACCCACTGTAACTTAGTAATGTGTTATTAATTAGCTAATTCATAGGATGGGTTGTGTTTGGAGCAGCTAAAATGTTTAGGACACTAGACCTCTAGAAACTGGTTTAGAAAACACTAGTGGAGGTTCTTGTATCAGATTCAGAAACACTCCTAACTAAAATTTACTTTTAGATACAGAAAAAAGACGAGGATAAAAAGTCAGACAAAGATCAAATTATATTACAAGCCCTGCGAGACAGAGATGAGGCCCTTGCAAAGTAAGTGCATGTTTTTTTGGGGCCACACACAAACACACAAAGTTCAAACAAAATTTGCAATAAATATCTGGAAACTTTTTTTTTTATATTTATTTTTGAAACCCCTCCGATTGTTATTTTGTGTTAGGAAAAAGGCCATGGAGTCAGAACTCCTGAAAAGCAAGACAGAACTAATGATACTGAACAATCAGCTGCTGGAGGCGGTGCAGCGGCGGCTGGAGATGGCCATTGAACTGGAAGCTTGGAAGGTAGGCTTGAACTTCTTAAACTGTAGTAGCCAAAACCTGCAATACAATATAAGCACTTTAGAAATGCACAATGTAGATGAATATAGACAACGTGATTCTTTTTTTTTTTTTTTAACAAAATATATAAACATAACTGGACAAACCCTCCCCCCCCCCCAAGTGAATTGTTTTTATTTTAAAGCAATGAAATCATAAACTAAACGTTTAAATCATAGCTATTTATACAATTTATTGTCAAGCTAAATTGTTGGCTGAACTCTACACTGCACTGTGTAGCAGATGATGTTGAAGCACATAAACTCTAGCAGCAGAACCAGATAGAACATTATATAATTTTATACGGTTTTATAACATTACACTCTGTTTTACAGAGAAAGAAAATATTTCCAGAAAAGGAAGTTTGTGACAAAATATTAATTCCACAAATTATAATAAAATACATGCATTCTAGACATTTTATTTTACATTCTTGCAAGAGATAAATCATGACAACAAATAAATGCTCTTAACTAAAGCATACAGAACAGCTGGTAGGACTAGCTATGTCTCTTCAGGACTTTAGAACCTGGAGCCAGATTGGCCATCTGGACTGTGTTAAACTTGCAACCCTGTTTTATAGATCTCAGAATCTTTGTGCTTAATTATGTCTTCCTGTCTTCTTTTGCTAATCGGGACTGGAATGTAAATTTCCATATTCAATTTATTTTCTATAGCAAGGTTGTCACAAAGCAGCTTTACAGAGTCCAGGTCCGAGCCCCTAGTGAGTAAGCCGAAGGCGACAGAGGCGAGGAAAAACTCCCTCAAATGGAGGAAGAAACCTCGGGAGGAACCAAGACTCAAAAGGGGAACCCGTCCTCCTCAGGTTGACCCAGTGAAAGAGAGAGGGAGAGAGAGAGAGAGAAAGAGAGAGAGGGCGAGAGAGAGACAGACAGACAGACAGAGAGAGAGAGAGACAGACAGACAGACAGACAAATAGACAGACAGACAGACAGACAGACAGAGAGAGAGACAAAACAGCACTAGATAAATAACGAGACCCTTTGGTCTCGGTGGAACCGGGCTCGGTCGAGGGCAGTCTCCGGAGATCCAGCAGGTGTGCAGCAGTTCCCCTCAGAGAAAACAGAGGATGGAGTTAGTTCTGCATAAGATAAAGTGCAAGATTTATGTGTATGGGGAGTGTAAGAAAGAATTTAAATACAGAAAGCGTGACTAAACAGGTTTTAGTGTTTTTAGCCTGGATTTAAAAACTTGACTTCCTTCTTTGTATCAGTCTCTCAGAAAATATGGTCATCCAACCTGATCTAGGTAACACTGTGGTAGAAAATGCCTGACAGTTACTGCACGTTTCTGACAGGATGATATGCAAGTTATCCTTCAACATCAGCTCCAAAGTCAGCAGCAGGCGGAACAAGCACAGAAGAAGTCCAAAGGGTTTGCTGCTCTGCGCCGCTCCAAACAGGCCAGTCCTGTCCAGTCTCCAGCCCCCACTAGAGTCTCCACCTCCATCTCCCAGGCCCCCAACACCCCCGTAGCCCAGCGCTGGAAAGAGCGACTGCGACGCGGACGCAACACTCAGCAAGCCTCCAATTCCGTTGAACCTCAGTCTCCAGGTGGCAGCAGGGAGGAGAGTTTTCAAACTGTTTCTCTGGACTGAGTTAAAACATTTAAGTTTTGATTTTTACATTTTTTAATGTACAAATTAGTTAAGGTCTGTCTACAAACAATGTTTGGCAGTTGTGTGGCTGGGCAAACTTTATGGAAAAATGGTAGAAAAACACGCTTAGTGAAATGTTGGCAAATATGCCTTATACCTAAACAAGAACAAAAAGTATGTATAACTCGAAATTAGTATTACACTCACAATTAAAATGAACTAGGTTAATTTGGATTTTGCCCAGGTTCTGTAAAGCCTTAACAAAAAATGTATTTGTTGGTATATTTCCATTGTCCCATTGAGATATTATGAAGGACTATTACCTTGCTTACTTTTAGTTTTCACTAAGAAACGGAAATATACTTTTTCTTTTGGATCTGAACAATTGTACGTTTGTACAGACAAATATGAAGACAAGCTACAGTAATTAATGAAGTGTACATACACATGCAGCAATCCTTATATGAAGTATAATGAAGAGAGTCTCTGTATAGTCTGAAAACATGAACATTTATTTGTTTGGACACACGTACACAGAAACCGTCTGGCATGCGATATGAGAAAACACATGTTACTGTAACAGATCAGATACACTTTAGCCACTGAGAGGAAAGGGGGTACATATTTTGAGCTTGGCCTCAAGTATTGAAGTTTGCTACAAGTCTTTTTTGTGGAATCACATCCCACCTAATGACTTGGTAGATTGTATTCATAAGTATTAACAGCCAGAAACTCATTAAAACAAAGAGTTGTTTAAATACCAACATCCTCAGATGAATTAAACTGATAATATAATAAACCATCAGTTTACATTCTTTATTTGCTACGCTCTGTCACAAATAAAATAATCTTCACTAACATTGTGCAAAGCTGTAAGAATATGACTTTAATTTTAGAAGTACTGAACGTACATTATGTCAAATACAGTGCTTTCATCCATTCATTAATTGACACGACACCCGGACCACAAAACAACAAAAAAATCCAACTAGATCAATATTTTTTGTTCATTAATAACACAATTAGTTGAGTATAACGCCTTAAAAGCAATGCCATTGGGCCATTATAATGGGAAGTGCCTAACATATTATTTCAAATATGTACATACAGTCAAATGAGTTCCGAACCTTAACATTCTAGGCGTTCCCTAATTGGATGTCTAGGATAATTTAGCTATGTTATATCCAATGATTTGAAATCCAAACTATGTAAAACATAAAATGACACACAGATACATTCTCCTGCTTTGAGAAATACTCTAAAGACTTGCTAATGCTGTAAGGCAAACCATTATTTCTTATTCCCATTCTCACCAAGAAGATTGTTCAGACCAGAAAAGTGTCATAATATCCCTCTGATAAACGTATCTGCCAATACACAATTCATTTCCACTGTTTTAAAAGTAAACTTTAGTTTAAGAAAGATATGTTGGAAAAATATATATTCACATGTGCATTTACACACAAACACTCTCGCAACAGAATCCATCCCAACAAACACAAGGGCCACTTAATATAGCAATACATCTACTACAGGATACTCTACCATACACAGTTATTATGCAAGTAGACAACTATGTAATTGTTTAAAACACTTGCATTGGAGTTTAGTCCTGCAGCATATTTCACAATCCTAAAATGCTGTTATACATTTAAATATAGACCATAAATATAGTTCATTATGACGTCACAGTCATAAAATATCAATAGAATATTATAATTAGTACCCAATAGTAATAATTAATGAATAAGTTCAATGTAGTCATATAAAATAGCAGTCAGTCACAAAATACAGACAGACACTTTCATGGCTAACAAAGGTGGCCATGTAAGACAGGGCTATTGGACCTGATGAAGAGAGGATTTCAGCACTTAATACCTGGCAGCATATCTCTTTGTCTATAAGGTCTTTCTGTTATACAATGTTTCATTAAACAATCACCACAAGACAACAACATGCCACTCTGAATATACAAATAAACAAGAAAACATGTAACTGACAATTCTACAAACCCTTATTAAATAATTTAAAAACCCTACTAACAACAATGTGGGATATATTCAGCATATATCTTCTACGTTAATTTAAGGTTAAAATATAAACAAATATAAATAAACACTTATCTGGTCAAAAAATATTTACATGATCCCTTGTAGGCTCAGCTTAAAACAGGAAACTGCACAAAGTGATGTGGTCTTATTTATGTACTAAAAATGGACTTATGTAGGACACTGAGAGTGAAGTAGTTGTAAGCTTAAGAACAGTGTCAAAAATGAAGGCCAACACTGCATAGTCATCTTTGGACTTTGAAAGAATGTCTGCTGGAAAATTAGAAACATACAAAGTGCTATAGACCCCACCTGAAAAAAGGGTCATCCAGTTCAAAATAATCAATAATTCTGATCCACTGAATCACTTAAAAAAATCAGAAACAATAATGTATTAGCAAGAAATCTAACAATTCAGTGTTAATGACTACTGAGACCTAAAATGAATTTGCACTCCATCATAACATGTGTGTAACTACAAATAACCATATAATGGTCCAGTTGTGCATTAGAAGGTTAAGGACAAGAGAAAAAAAAAACAAAAAACAAAAACAAGGTTAGTTTGGTCCATGCCCCTGAAACTCCTCACTCATTCACCACTGAGCTCACCTGTATGTTTGCTCAGTGGACTAGGACTGCAGGAAGGTGATAACAGAGCTGATGAAGTCCAATGGCTTGTCAGCATGGATCCAGTGACTGGCGTCTGGGATATACTGGATATCTGCACTTGGAAAGAGTCGCTGAATCTCAGGGTAATCCTCAGAGCTAAGAAGTAACAAAGAAAATGAAGAGAGAAAATCATGCTCAATAAAAAGCAACATGAAATTTTCAAATTAGGTAAGACAAGTCAGAGAAATGAAGCTCATGTCCAGAGCTGGTTTAACTACCTGATGTAAGCAGAATTACTACCACCCAGGAAGAGGGTGGGACCATCATAAGTGGTGTTAAACTCAGGGAAACCCATAAGGCTTTCAAGGTGGTTTGAGATGGCATCTAAATTCACTCTCCAGGCATAATGCCCATTCTGTTCCACCAGATTAGTGAGGAGAAACTGCCGGACTGAATGCTCCTGCATGGAAGCCAAAAGAAAGTCAGATGTAATTTGCATATTTAGAAAGTTCCCATTAAAAAACAAAACAACTAGAAAGATTATATAACAAAAATGTTACAACTGCTATTTAAATATAGGGTATACAAAATGACACATAATAAACTAAGGCCAAAATTGAATTATGAACTCCCTTGACCTGGACTCAAAATAGAAAAAAGTACACTAGGACTAGGACACTAGAATGCACTCGCATGCAAAAGCATAAGTATACAAAGTGGACATACAGAATGCTTACTTTAACAAGCATTCTGAGCTGATCTTCAGCCAGTCTGCGTGCTGTAGAGCGTGGGATGTCAGTGGCTATTTTCACCCCCTTCATGGCATCAATATAGGTATGAAAATTGGTACGAACTGATGTTGGCGAAGGGCTGATGTCTACAATAATGAGACGCTCAACCAAACTGGGCTGCCAATATCAAAGTACAGGTACAGGTTGTTTTTTTAACATTTTATAAAAACATGTATACGGAGTAGAATTAAAACCCATGCGTTCGAAATGTATTGAACTTAACAGCTCTGGTCTGTGAAATAATAAAAAAAAAGCACAATAATTTACTGTACCTGTGACAAAGCTGTAGCCATAGCGACTTTTCCACCCATGCTGTGCCCAATTAGAATACACTTTCCAATGTGGAGCTGGCTAAGTAGATGCTTTAGATCACTGGTCATTGCCTCATATGTCAAAACCGGACTGTGTGTGCTCTTTCCATGGTTACGGGCATCCACTGTCAGCACCTGACTAGACAAAGTACAGTTAGGACACCAGGACAAATACAGACATAATACACTTTTACACAGAACTTAAACTACACATTATATGAAAACAACATGCTTCATCTAACAAATGACCCATTATGCCTTCAATCTCTCAGATACAATTTTAGTATACAGTATAATCTCTTATCCAACACCACACCCTTCACAGAATTTACCCTCAGTACAAAAACACAGGATAGATTAAGCTAAGAACCATGAGTTTGTTGCAATGACGCAATAAATAAAAAAATCTCCCATACCTTCCGGCCTGTCCTCTGTACCAAAGACTTGGCTATGGAGTGAAAATTAGATTTGCTTCCAAATAAACCATGCAGGAAGACTAGAGGAGTGCTGTCCCCTTTCCCATCAAACACATCATAGGTCAGGTTTACAGGGCTGGAAGAGAATGATGGATACAGAACAGAAAATGTTACCAGAAGAGTAATATTTTCGATATTTAACATGAAGACGACAGTGAACTAATGTAAACTGACTTTTCAAGGTTAAAAACGCATGGCCTGTTTATGAGCTCAGGAGGTGAACAAACATGAGAAGGATGCCTTGAAATTGTTATAACCTGTTAACAGGCTTAGTCTATTATTATTAAAAACAGACGTAGCGTGTAAAACAGCTAAACGCCCCAAGGACTGGTCAGTGAAGGGACCGGCGGACACATGGATCCAGGTCTGTGTAAACAGACAGGAGTGGTCACAATGGCGACAAGATTTGCAGGATTTCAGTCTAAATTTACGGACGTTAAAACGTGAACAATTAAATTGGTTTAACAAGGCTAAACACCCGTTGTGTTCTGAATAAACGGCCCACCCAGAGAGCCTGAGAGGGGTCAGCACCTGGCTGAGTGAGCCGTGCTGTCCCGCCGGACCGAGTCCAGCCGGGAGACTCCTCGGCTACAGAAACACGGCGCTCCGGCCACGGACGACCACCACTGCGGCTGTCCACAGAACACTCCCCTCGAGAACACGCGACACAAGACGCTCATGGTAGCCTATAACACCTGCACCACCTCAGTCGGAGGAAACCATTCATTGAAATACAGGGTTTCAGTTTCAAAGGTCGTGATGTTCTGCTAGCACCCAGGCGCTAGACGACGCTAACGGACCAGCTGGCGCCTACGTCACGACGTCGTGCGTGCACACAACTTTGAACCTCGTCCAAATAATACGCGAAGCCTTTACTTGTAAATCAAATTAACACGTGAACACGTTGCATGTAAATCGTCTATGAAACAGCAGCAGAAAGCAGGCAAAAGCAACAACAACACTTGACAACTCAATACCGCTCAACTAAAAGAAAACAGTACAATTACTACCTTGCTATCCTATTTACGCATTACACCAAACTTACTTTCAATCCTTACCACGCGATGGAGCCACAGACCACCAAAAGGAGACAAACACCTGTTACAAAATTATTGGCAAGCGACAAGCGTTGGGTTGTCTGGATTACATTGTTCTTTCACGTTTGTAACTTGAAAATAAATAATAGAACGCAATGAACATGTTTTTGTATTTGTCCAGGGATTGCGTCCAAATGCAAGCATTCAGTAATAACAACACTTGAGTAAAGCATATACACAATTCTTCTAAAAAAAAAACACCCTGGTGTGATAGACCTGTTTTCCCACATAGCCCGCAGGCTAGGTGTTGTTTAGAAACAAGGACTTAGATTAGTTGTGAAATATGGACTTGTTCTGGCACACACTGTAGATTATTTATTAACGGTTCACAGGTTCCTCTCTTTGTTTTGTAGTCATTATGGATCATTTAGTCTATAAGGTCTTTGTGTCAACTGCCTGCTAAGTAATTTTGCTAAAGCCTGCTTTAAAAGAACGAAGCCACGGTATAACAGGTCACCTTCTTTCAAACTTGGTGTAATAAGCAGCAGTGCAGTCATAACGAAACAGCCGATACTCAGTGTAATTATATAGAGAACTACATTTTTTAAAATGAAAATCATATATATAAGACTGTGAATCAACACTGTGAACAAGTTTTACACATGACTACGTCTAAAGAAGCTACTGATTGTAAGTGTGTTAACAAATTTTAGGTGAGTACAAAGTACACCTGACTGGAGAACACAATTTAAATGCCAGTGGTTTATAAGTAATGCTATCATACAGCATGTCTTCTGCTGTAGGCTGAAAGTGAGCCACAAAATGACACAGTAACACAGAAGGAACAAACTCATTGCATGTGAGCTGTTTTATCATTGACCTATCCACATTCAAACTTACATTCTAGACTCTTTTTAAAGCTCACATAATAAGACCAGACATCTGAAGAGTATATATAATGCAGTATTATATAACAAAAAAAGTTTAAAAACAAGCTGCATTATAACAAAATATAACTTGATGGTATAGAATATATCAGACAGAATTTATTTGTTAACAGTTACTGAACAAAAAACTAAATAGACAGAGATGGAGGTGGGTTTTACCACTTTTACTGTTTTCCTTCTAGACAAAATGTAGTTACCTACAGTTTCACTACTAGAAAACACACACTGGCTCACTGTTTGATCAGACAGACACTAGGTTGTAGTGTCATAAAATCAGCTAAGCAAATAAGCTAGCAGATTATGTGGTATCTGTCATGTGATGCAAGTTTCATTCTAAACAATTCACTTGAAGTGCTTGAAGGTTTTATGTTTTTCAAAAAGAGTCACACCAAAATGCAACATACCAATCCTTTAAGGACAAACAGAAATTTGGAAAAGCCAATAAAACTACTATTGTACTTTCAGGATCTATAAAGATTTCTGACTCTGATTTGGATTGTAATACACATAAAATTTAATGAAAATAAAATCTGTTTCATTATTTAAGAAGGGACAACTCAACCTGTCAAATTAAGATGTAAAAAAGTGTGGTAGAGCTTCTGGCAAAAGATTCCACATGAGTTTTTTTTCTCTCAGGCAATCAAATTCCAAAAATAGAATTGAATCAAAATTGTATTTTACACACAAGCTCACTTTTGAGTGGAATTCCTACACTCTCCTAAATACACATGCTTATACACATTTAAACTGTTCTACCACAATCAAAATTAAACCCCATCTAACAGTCTCCTTTTGTTTCTTATATAGTGTACATTTTCTATGTTCTTGTTATTTTTTGTCAGATGTCTCTTGAAACATTAAGTCAAATTTGTATCTATTAATGGTAACTATTAATGGAAAATAAATGTTGTAGAATATCATAGAACATTGCAGTGTTTTTAAAACTGTCAAAAATATGATGGTATTTAATGGCTGTTTGTGCTAATTGTACATTTATTTTTATAATTCCATAAATATTTGGAATAATATAATATAAATATACACAAATATAAAACTTTTGTTAAACAGTGAAATTCCTAACCTACACATAAATTATAGTTATTAATATTTTTGCCTTCTTCCATAAAGTTTCTACCTTTTCAAATACAGGCTTGAAAATGTATAAAAGTGGTGGGTTCAGAAATCTCACACAAATAGATTTCGATTGTTTCATGTTTCTACTTGATGTAATCTATAAAGAAAAAAGAAAATTTCGCACAGTCAAGAAAAAGTAAGTATTT
>JBBKCR010000022.1:4775249-4821186 GCA_037577295.1 Ladigesia roloffi
ATTGTTTCATGTTTCTACTTGATGTAATCTATAAAGAAAAAAGAAAATTTCGCACAGTCAAGAAAAAGTAAGTATTTGCATTATGGTTGCACATTCTGCCCAATGTTATGTGAGGTTTTCTTTGATCCAATGTGTACACATTAAGTTCTAATATTACCACTAATAAAAAAAAATGGTGTACTTGGGATAATCAGTTATATTTCACCACTCTTCTCAAAATCAATATTGCAAGCAGGGATTAAAATCACAGTTGGACATTGGACTTTGAACATTTTGTGTCAAGGAAGTAAAACAAACGAAGGAATTTACAACATATTTTGTTTTCTGAAAACTATTTTTTTATATGTAGGTGAAGGTGATATTGAGGTATTTAGGTTATTAGGTAAAGAACTTTTCCATGTGCATAAAATAACATTCTGGACAGAAAACATTTTTATAGTGAGTCATTATTGCTGTGTGTGTGTGTGTGTGTGTGTGTGTGTGTGTGTGTGTGTATGCCCCCTGTGATGAGTCCCTGGTTTGTGCTAGTATACCCTGGTATGGATTAAGCAAAATACAGAAAAAATTTAAATGATTTGGCTAGAAATTAACATGACCAAATAGTACAGGACATGGCGGGTTTATTTAAAAAATGACATATCTGAAATATGTTCTGATTTAATGACACATCTGAAATAAGTATGGAATTAACCCTTCTACTGAAACTAGATTCTAAGGCCTCGTTTACACTCTCAGTTAAATGTGACCCAATTCCGATATTTTGCTCATATGTGACACAGATCAGATCTGGTCCATGGCAGTGTAATCAGGGAAAAAATGCTTGCATTCCGATATTTTGAGATTGGATTCAGCCCTCGTTCATATGTGGAAATAAATCAGACATAAATCAGATATGTGCCATAGTGCGGAGTGACATCGAACAGTGTCAACAGGGCTGCGGGGAATGTCTCGTGAATTGCCAGAGGAAGACCAGAGGAAGAGTGGGTGAACAGGCACTGCTGGCACCTGTGGCAGGATCGTGAAGTGGTGGAGACAGGCCAACAGCAGTGATGGGAAAATAAACTATATATGTTCCAATACCAGAAACCATTCAATAAAAGGTATTTTGAAAATCTTCTTTTGTGGTGGTTGGTTCTTCTCCATTGTACTGTGTCCAAGAGATCCAGTGGGGTAAAACCAAGTTAGTCTTAAGTTTTCAGTTCTAATTGTACTGTCGGATAAGACATAATTGCCCATATTTAATGAATCTAGTGTGAGCACATTCGATTGGACATGTTGATATTGGGAAAGCATTCCACAGTTATTTTACTCTTTCATTAACTGCAAGTGATAAGACATTGTTTTTGTACAAACCAAAAAAAACAAAAACAAAAACAGCAAATATAAAGAAAACATTGGAGCGTTCCAACTGCCCTATTCATTATTAAACATTTTAAATATTGAAATATCCAAACTGAGAAAACACAATATGATATATATTATTCTTGAAATGGTGAGAAAACATGTATCAAATGAGCCATTGGTGTCATTGTAGATATTTCAGGCATAGCCCATATACATTTGAAATTAAATCAAAAGTTTTAAAGAAATTGGCTTTCAAAAAATATTAATTTGCTATTAGAGAAGTGCAATGCATGTTTCTGGTTTTTCATAAAACCAGAGATACTGATTTGGAAAGAATTACTTTTTTGCAAATATTTTGTAAAAAAAAAAAGTATATTCACATTAGTTCCACAATTCACCTTTTTATCTACACTTACAGCCTACATTAATTAACTTTGCATAAGATCATCAGCTTGATGACCTTATAACTGTTACCTCTTAAGCAAATGCATGGTTTACATTTAGGAAAGGCTTTATCCTATTCTTTTTATTGAATATGCCCCATTATCTTAGTTCTTCCGCTACTAGAGCAAGCATAACTCTTTAGAAATGATCACAGAATAAGTTAAAAACCTTACATGAATAGCATGAGCACATACAAGTAATATGGCTGCCACACAGGTTTTGTTTTAATGACTACCCATGATTGATTGCTTCTAAAAAAGACACAACTTTCATTGTTCAAAAGTAAACTAGCCTGCACTAAATCATTCAAATGCCCTTAGATTCAGACTGGTTCTTATTCCTTTAATACTTGTTTGCTGAACTAGAATGTTTCATTTGCTTTGTGTTATTGATCCAGAACATTACGCTACAATATCCTGCAGCAGAAAATAATGGGAGGAAGCTCAGCATATGTCCGCTGATGCCTGTGGACACTTTGCTTATGCTCATGCAGGGCTGATGAAATTGTATCCGCATAGATTAGCTCTACATTATGAAAACAGAGCTAAAGGCTAGCATTGTTGTATTCATATTCCTGTTGCTTCCACTGACTCATGCTGACCTTTCACAGAAGGGCTAAGCCCTCACTCTTTCAAAACCACCTGCAAAATATGAAATATTGGAAGTTGCCAGATTTTGTGAGACATTTGCCTTATAATACACCAGAATATGACCTCTGTTCATTTCTTATCTCAGAAAGTAGACTTGCTAGTTTGTGCAACACTAAAATAATAATTCAGGTGTTTTTCAGGTGCAAAATTGTTTTAAGATTGTTATCAGGTGTAATGTTGTTTATGATTTATGCAGAAAATATCATGTCTTGGGATTGGGGCATCTTGGGACTGGCAGAGTAAAGGATTTCCCCCATAAAAATTCAGTGGCAAGTACACACGAGTGGTAAGGCTGAGGCTGGTGTAGATAACATTTATCAGTTGCTCAAACACTGCAGAGTTCATTTACATTTTAAAGCAGTACATTTTAAGTGGAGGAAAACAGGGTGTCCGTCCCAAGTGAATTGTCTCCATGGTTACTCTGTTTAAGAGAGGTGTGTTCATGCGTTTCTGTGAGCAACAGGATCCAAGCTCACATTAACTCACACCCAAATATAAACTCATAAGTTATATTTTGAATCTCTGCCGAGTGAACACTATCATTTTCTGTTATTCAGTATGTAGCAGACACTAGTCAAGCAACAATTTATTTTTCTGTTTAAAAGTTTATTTGAATTTACTGACATTAAAAATGAGTAATAATATGACAAGTGAATAAAAAAGCAAACATTTTATCTTTGGGTAGAGCATTGAAATACAATATTTATCTGATGAAATATTGATGATCCTATTCTTGTCCATCCCATTTCTCTCTCTCTCTTTCTCTCTCTCTCTCTCTCTCTCTCTCTCTCTCTCTCTCTTTCTTTCTACTTAGCTGTATTATGTTTGCAAGCTCTTATGGCACTTTTGAACCTTTGTATCTTAAAAAGACTTGTTTGTATTCAGTATGCCACCAAGCGTTTGGTCTTCTTTGTTGTCATAAGGGACAAAGTAAATAATGCTGGCAGTTACAGCAGTACACCCTGTGTCTGAAACATGTCTAAAAGGCTATTCAATTTAATATTATGCTAAATATTTCAGTTCAAATAAAAGAACACACAATACAAACTACTGGATAGCCCATCCCATGTATTATTTGGAACTGAAAAGTGTTCATATATTAACACATACACTTGCAGAAGCACAATAATTATAAAAGAGAAGAAACATACTCTACAAAACTCTGATCTAAATATATAATAAATAAAGAGGCTCTCGGGTGTAGGGTCAGTTTCTGTCGCTGCTCAGATTTTCATAAGCAAATACATGTAAATAAAAATGAGCTCTCCCTTTTCTGTGTTAGCCAGGAGACACACAAGTTATACATGAAATGTCACTGAGGCAAGCCATAGATCCTTACTATTACTGATTATTATTTAAAATAATAAATGAAATAAAATGAAATAACCTAATCAAATTTGTACATGCATGTGTAAAATGTTTAGAGAAAAAAGCTGAAATGTTTTTTTCAATCAAACGTAACAATATCACCTTGACAAAAAATCATTTTAAACCACATTCATTGAACATTTCACATACCATTACCATCAACTCTTACATCCCAAAAAATAAATCAAAATCCCCCCCGCACACACACACATACACTCACACACACACACACGCACAACAAATAGTGTTCACAGCAAATATTGACAGCATAACAAGGCTCTTCATCTCGGAGTCTTCTTGGAAGCATTTTCATGTTTCCTAAAATAATGAACCCTACAAAAACGTTTTGACCTAACAAATCATGACATATTTTTTTATTTCTCAGCAGATTCAAACATAGTCCTTCCTGTCATAGCCACTGGTGGAGCGGGGAGCAGAGTAGGTCATTTTAGCGGGTTTGTACCTCTTCTCACGTGGGGGGCAGGTGCAGCACAGCAAAGCTCCTCCAATAATAAGCAGTGCAGCAGCTGCAAAGCCTATGTAGAGTGATGCTCCAAGTTCTCTACGATTAGAAATGGGCACTGTGGGGTTATAGAAGTCCTGAATGATGGTGTTGCTTGTCCAAGACACTGGGATAAGCTGCAAGATACCGGCAAGAATGAAAAGGATCCCAGAAACAATCATGACCTTGGCCTTCGAAGCTTCATCCTCAATGCAGTTTGTGCATTTTGCTCCCATGATGGAAATCGCAATACCAAGTAAAGCCAGGATGATGGAGATGACTGTCATAGCTCGGGCAGCCTGCAGATCCTGATTAAGTGCCAGCATGGAATCATAGATTTTACATTGCATCTGCCCGGTGCTCTGCATCACACAGGTCATCCAAATGCCCTCCCAGATGACCTGAGCAGTTACAATGTTAGCTCCAATAAAGGCTGTGACCTTCCACATTGGCAGAGCGCAGGTAATAATAGCAATGATCCATCCTAACAGACCCAGGGCAATGCCCCCAATCTCCATTCCCATTGACATGATGTTTTCTCCTTGTGGTTGCTCTGGCCCTAAAAATTAAAAAGGGTTTGAAAAAATAATCCAAAGCTGATCTTTTGAAAATATCTGAAAAGCTGGAGTGCTATTTTAATTTTACCAGAAATCGTCCTGCTTTTTGCTGTCTCCGCTCTTGATGTAGCTATATGATGTGGTGACAGAGCTATGGAAACCAGCTTCCTTTATATTCCCAAACCACCAGGTGAAGGAGGTGGAGATGTAGTGACATCATGCAGGAGACTGTAGGGAGCCTGTACACAGCAACACCTGCCTATTCTCTGCTTAGACACACAATCAGGAAATACTGCTCCCTCAAACTAGTACTGTTGAACCTGGGTGAAGACTCAGCTGATGCTTATATGGGAAGGAAAATTAGATTCCAGGAGCCAGTAGGGTTTAAAAACAAAAATTAAGCCATACCTGAGTATCTTTTAAAGTGAGATAAAACTATTAGCAGTTCAGATGTGCAGCCCTAGCAATGGTGTGAGTAAATACAGTATGTAGTGCTTGTAATTCTATTTGAACTCATGAACAAATTATTCACAGGATTTAGAAAGTAAATTAAACAAATATTGTTCATTGGAATTGATTGCTTGTGTATTTTGCTCAAAAAAGTATCTCAGAATTTGTGACACACCTGCACCCTAATATGGACTTAATCTCATAATCACATTAGCTATATGTATGAAAAATTGTCACATTAGGAATAAAACATGTAATTGCTGCTGCAATAAAAAAAATCATAATGGACACATTACAGACAAATGCAGAACCACTCCTCAATTCATATGTACATTATTGTAATCAATTCTCTAAACAATTTACCCTGCGATGTACAATCATATTTATACAATTATATTTTTGTATAATGAACAATGAACTTTGAAAACTGAGTTTAAAGGGTTGACTTTCCAGCTGAGGTCCTGTAGAATAATCTAAACAAACAGGAAAGTAAAGCCAACACACCCTTTCCTTCCCCACCCCCAAAACACACATAAATGGTGGACAGGTGTTTCTTCAGTCTCTCTCCAAAACATTGTCCAAGCATTATTAGACAGCTTAACATAGCTTAAATATTTTAATGATGGGTAGCATATTCAAAGAGGAGGATTTCATTTTACATTTAAGCATTTTACATTCTTTTTTTTACATCTTTTTTTTTAATGTACAATTTTTAAATAAAATGGTGAAGATGCAAATACAGTCATTTTAGAGAATTAGAGTGATTGCGTTAAGAACCAGAAATGGGTTCTGGAAAGTTTAAGTCCTCCAAATGATCTTTCAGTGAATGTTATTACCTGAAAAGTTTTACAATCAAATTGTACCCAATTTTATTATTTCAGTTACTACTATTAATGAAATGTCAGTATTACATGTAAATGCTAAAAAAATACATTCACTAGGTGTTGCGGGAAGTGAAGTAAATGACAAAGTGAATAAAATGACTATAAAATTCCTGTAATAGTTTTACATGGTTGAATTTGGTGTAGCTATTATTTATAACAGGCAATTTATTTAGAAATAATTTTAAAGGCATCAGTTTTGCATCACATTAGTATTAAGTTTGGATGTTTTTACCTTAAAAAGCATTTCAGTTAAGTTATAAGTTAGGTGAAGGTTAAAGAATTTGTTCAAGCAAGCTACATTTTCTGAAACAGTACAGTTTTGGAACAAATGTCCCTTTATATATCTTTTCTCAAAAAAAGCTCAAATTGAGCAAATATATTTATTGTAATGTTAGTCATGATTGTAGTCATATGCTAAAAAAATTAAATATTTACAATGATTATAATGTAATCAAAACCTGCACATTAAATCTCACCTTGCATCGGTTTATAACTGAACAAATTCCAAATAGATTTTAACATTTTATATTCAAGAACTGTTCTCAGAAGACCCTTCATCTTAGATTATACTCATAATGATACCAGAACAAACAAGATAAACAAATACGTCAGGAAATAATATATAGGTTTGAGCAGTTGCAGGTACTGATTTGATGCATATAGAAAGTCTTTTAGGAAGAATATTCACTTTGGAGTGTCCTTCATAAAGTCTGTATATGTGGCCATGTGGTCTGAAAGTGCACATGCAATAGCCCCACTCCAGGTACAACATTCCCAGCCTGGGTCATCTGAGATCACATGATTACATTTTCTTTTGCCATGGGGCAATAGACAAAAAATAACCTAAATGATGGCCTACTGCATTTGTGATGTCTTCAAACATAGTCTCTCCTGTTGTAAGAGCTGGGCGCAACTGAGCGGTTGGTTGAATAAGCCAAACGGGCTTGGTTGTATTTTATTTCGGTCTCTCTTGGTGGACAACTGCAGCACAAAATGGAGCCTCCAACCAGGAGCATGGCCGCAGCAGCCCAACCTAAATAGAGTGAGGCTCCTATTTCCATCTTCCGAGACTCCGGCACAGCTGGACTGTAGAATTCCACTACAATTGTATTGGCCGACCAAGAGACGGGGACAAGCTGTATAACTGAGGCAACTATGAAGGTGACACCAGAAGCAATCATCACTCGGGCTTTCGCCCCCTCATCTTCAATGCAGTTGGTGCACTTGGCCCCCACCACAGAAATAAGAAGTGCAAGGAGACCCATGACAACAGCAATTACAGTCAAAGCCCGAGCTGCCTGAAGGTCCCGAGGAAGAGCCAGCAGGGAATCATAGAACTTACACTGCATCTGCCCAGTGCTCTGCACTACACAGCTCATCCAGATGCCTTCCCAGTACACCTGCGCCGTGATGATGTTGGTTCCAATGAATGCGGTCACCCTCCACATGGGAAGAGCACAGGAGACAATGGTTAGAATCCATCCAAGGATCGAGAGTGTTATTCCAAGTATCTCAAGGCCTAGTGCAGACATAGCTTCCCTGATCCTGTAGCGTAGGTTTAGTACCAATTGTTACTTTGCTGAAAAAAATGTTGAGAAAAACGTTCTCGGCTGAAGAAGGTTTTAAGTGAAAAGCCAGTGTGCGCTGAATTGTGTTGGAGGGCACACACTGAAGCACTGTGTCATGTCGAGTTCAGAGTGAGATTGTGTGTTCTGGCTCAGTGGAACTGCCCCCTGTAATCTTTATCATATTTAGAGAAATAAAGGTTGACCTACCTTCCAAGTGACATCAGATGATAAGGAGCAATCCCAGCATTGGCTGCAACTTCCTCATAAATACTGAGTTGATCTCTTAACGCCCTACAGTTTCAAAATGTCCTGTTTATTTGAAACTTACTGGAAAATAATGATCAGCCAAGGCTGGGCTTGTTACTTGATGTTAATGGTTAGCGAGGAGTAAGGAGTGGAGGTAGTATAGCAAAGCAAGATGTATTTAAGGGGAAATAACTGACTGGAACTCAAGATAAGAGATAACCATTCCCAGTGATTTAGCACACATCTTTAAGATTTGAAAAATGATGCAATGTATTTTATAAAATGTTACCATAGTTTTCTGTTACTGTGCTTTGATCTACTTTTAAGTTTTACATTTTAAATAATTTAAATAATTACTACATGCTTTAATCAATACAACAATTTTATATGGACCGGAAACCTGCAGTACAGCTTTACAAAATCATGAGTTATACATTTAAATACCATTTTTCTATAAGTGTGTTAAATAAATGGGTTGGGATTTGTTCATTGTAATCTTTAAATGCTTTTGGTCCTGGGTCCAACATGGTGTTGATTTGTTATGTAATATCAGATTTCATTACAAGCATACTATTTATTTACATCACATAATTTAGTTAAATTGGTCAAATGTGCTGAGAGTTGACAGAGAAACTCACATAAACACGAAGAACAATAAACTCATTAAAACAAACAACAAGAATTTTAATTTCTCTGTAAAATGTATCTATGTAAAAAAATTACCAACATTGCAGTTTCCAGTAGGAGAAATAGCCAAACCAACGTACAAACCAATATACCTATTTCGGGTCTAAAATACACATGAAAGCTTTTGGGCAGGTAATTTTGGGCCACCATGGAACCCCCTTAACCCATCCCGCTTACAGAAACAGTTAAGAAAATACAGAAATCAAGAGCTTCCTTCTTCATTCTGTTATCTGTGATGCACTCACAATTAACTACACCACAATCAAACATGCAAATTCTGATAACATTCAGGCTCTGTGTATTAAAATGAGTTTGAATTGCCTAGAGACTGATACACTTGAAACTGCAATCAAATCATTTGTTTGCATTGCTCATTGAGTGCATGTAACAATGTAAAATTACACAGAACTCAAGGTGGCTTAGAACAGGTCCAGTACAACAGTATGTGCTTATATGTTCCACTGACGTTGGAGAAATGTCTACATAATAACAATTTTACATGAAAATAAAAGTTAGATATAAACAAATAAAAAAGGAATCCTTCAGATGGATGAATGTTCATGCAGGAGTGCAGTACAGTTTACAATTAAGAGGAGGAAAGCATTTGGGTCTTTTAGGACCCTCCCAGATGAGGTTGTTCCTCCAAACTGGGTAGAAGAGTGAGGAGGGAACATTGAAACAATTCTAAGAATTTATGGCAGAGTGGTCATTGTGTACACGTGACAGCAAAATTGAAATTGCTCCACAAATGTAGCTTGTATGAAATGTTGACTGAAAGAAAAAGGCTACCTCAAGTCTTGTTTTGAGGCCAAGTTGAAAAATTGTTATGTTATGGTCAGATTTAACTATTTGGTTTCAACATAAAATGGCAACATCAACCCAGCAGAAAGCCAATACAGCTTGTACAAAGAACACCATACACAGGTAGGTATGGGTGTTTCATTGAGAGGGTCTTTTCAGAATAGAAGGAAAATGGATGGTGAAGAATATAATTTTCTTAAAGAAATCCTGATGCCCTCTGCCAGAAAGATGTGGAATGACTTGAAAATTACAGTCCACCAATGGCCACCATCCAACCTGACTGAACTTGAACAAATATTGCTCATGTGTAATAAAGCAGAAAAGCATCCAAACAATAATTAATTAAAGCAAATGTGGTTCCACTAACTGGATTATATTTTTCAATTGGATGTTAAAAAATGTATAATAAACTTGGAGTTTCTGTGAGTGTGTAAGTGTGTAAACAAACTGTGTGTGTTCATTTCAGGCTGGAAAGCTACAAAATATTTTGAAATGAGAGATATTTTTATTTATGCACTGTTGGGGAGTGATATATACTGCCCCCCCCAAGTAAAAAAGTCTAGCTCGGCCATTGTTTGTGTGTCTATAGTACATATGGATAATTCCAAACTGCTTTGTAATTTTTAGCAACTCTAAATATTGAATGAGTTTTTTTAAAAGAATGATCTAATAACTAATAATCTATTAAGAATTTATTAACAATCTGTTTGTGAAATGAGAGGAAAACACTCCTAGTACAAAGGGCATATGGGCTAATACAACAAATATATACAATGTTTGTTTGGAGATTTAATAAAATATTGTCATTTCAAAGTGATCTGGACTACATACAAATATAGAAAGAAACATGACAACTCTCACGGTCTACATTGTACACTTTTACAAAGTGCAAAATCAAAACGTACGAAAAAAACAGACCTCCTCAATATAAAGCCTTAGGCAATATGCCAGTAAAATTAAACCACATTAATATTCAAAGATAGGTTAGGTCATGTTTATTTTTAGTCACTTGGTTCAACCTCCATTCAGACCTCCATGTTTCAGATGTTGGGAAGCTCAAAGACATACGAACCAAATGGAAATTACATGGGTGAAGAAGATAGCGTCAGCCTTTTGACTGTTGCCCCTGTTTACCATCAGCGCACAGGTGATAACAGGCTGGGCGTTGTCTAGTGACATTAGATCAAACTGATAGTAAACTTCCCCTCTGTAAACGTGGTCTCTGTCCAGTTTCTGTTCCGCCACTCAGGGATTAAGAAGCTGCTAGACCAGTTTCTGTTTGGACTACTCGGTGATTTTCGCGTGTCAGTTCAGCGCATGCGCACTTGTCCCAAAGCCGCCGAGTGAGTGCAGTCATGCAAAAAGGCCTGTACCCGGAACCTGCACAAACACCTCAGAGTTGGGGCGGGGTAGACAAGTATAGTGCCAGGGCAAGATCAAACCGGTCATAATTTCGGCTGACCTCAGATCAGTGTAAAAGTTGCATTTTCCACATGCAGAATGACACGACCGTCAGTGGCCAACTGTGGACTTAGGGTGGCGCTCAAGTAGCAGCCGTTTTCTCCGTGCTCGCCGTTTTAACCAGACGTTTAATTTGTTTTAGGTATTAATGTTGATAATAGACAATGTAGTAAAATGTTAAATCTCTATTTATGAGTCACATTAACATACCAATCTCATGGGGCATCAAAAGAGTCTCCAGATTGCATTTAGAATGTGTCCCTAATACAACTGCTACAAGGATGCAATACTTGCCACCTGTTATTTCCATATTGTGATAAGTATCTTATGATTGGCTTGAGACTATTTTACTCCTCCGAGCTAATTTGAATGTTTTTTGGGCAGGGACGCCTTTATGTACGTATCGCTTTCCATTCGAGGTACTCTCATATACAGGAAGACACGCAACTGTAACTAGTTAAAACATATATTATAACTAATTCAACAGTCTGAGGACATTCAGTTTTTTAAGCTTAAGTAAACAAACTTTATATTCAGCCTAAAACGGAGTACAGTTAAACGGCCTGTAGACGCCCAAATGAATAAAGCATGTAGTTTGCATTCAGTGTTTTACTTAAGAAGCACAGGTTTCTCACGTGCTACTTTATATGACAAGCGAAACATTTTTGTTTTCAAGAAAAGCACACTGAACGTTTTTCTGTAGACGTTTTTTTCCCCCAGAAAATCATCCCTTCACCCATAAAACAGTGCATGTATCAGCGGAGCTACAAAGAGTCAATGCGCTCATTCGCATTAGCACTATAGCAGGGCCACCCACTTCACCTTCAGTGACTTTCCTGTTCCTCTAACACTCTTACTGTTCAGTGTACCAGCTGCCAATAGACTTGGTTAAAACTGGGACAGATTCCAGATTTAGTTCTTACTATAGTGTGGTCTCAAGTTTTTAAAATACTTATACACTCTCAATATCTGTTGGTCCATTTTGTCACCTGTCCAGTTTTCTATTTTCCTATTTTAGGTTCTATAAATCTGGCAATAAGTTACTCAGTTAATCAGCTTAATTAAATTTGGCCAGAGAAAAAATGGTGAGGCAGTGTGTGATTTGTCAGCAGGGGTATAGCATCAAATTCTGGGCCCCATGCACAAGCAGTGGCCAGGGGCCCCTGTAATCTTGAGGTTCACTACCTACAACCTCAGGGGCCCTCCTCTCATATGGGGCCCTGGAATTTTAGTCCAAATTTTGGCAGATGCCCCCATTTGTCAGTGTCACTTTCATTATAATTACACAGTGAGGCTGGCCTTACTTAAGTTTTCATGCAAATGCCTGTTCAGACATGTAGAGCAAACAGCTCCTGCCTGCTTACACCTGTTCATCAAAGATCCTAAAAAATGAACTGCGGTCGCAGGATTTCATGCATATTGTATTTAGTACAGAATATTTTCAGTGTACTTACTGGAGAATTTATTTTTTTTATTACTTTATCATATATTTCATATTGTTCTTGTCTTTGAGTCTCTGTGTCTGTGCAGTCCTTGCATAGTTTCCCCTCGGATCAATGAAGTTTTTTTATTCTGATTCTGTAGGTGTTTTTAAAAGGAACTAGAAGTTCCCTGCATATAATTTGGCTGTATGTCAACTTTTGTAAATAAGCATAATCTCTGATTGGCCTTTTAAATCTGAGAAAACTGTAAATGTTGGTAGAGAGAGGTTAATGAGAGTTAGGCATGCCTTGTTAAAAACTTAAATTTCTCACTCACTGTGTCAATGCAATCCATGATTATTTTAATGTGGCAAAAAAGTAATTCTTGACAAAATGTGTTGCTAATTAACACATAATTTTGGAATATTTTCAGTACAACAAACTGTATTTCCTGTACAAATTAAGGAATGTGGTTGTAGAAATCTGACCTGTATTTGCAGCCAAACAATTCACATGTTTTGGTATCAACAGGTTTAAGCAATAAAGCCATTACCAAAATACTGCACCCAGTATAATAGATCCTGTATTGTTTAAAAATAAACTCAAAAATAGTCCATAACTCTGCATGGACTAAAATCCTTTTATTCATGTCCACAGTATGAGTCAGTTACCTGTTACAAATTCCCAAACTGGCTCAACTGCCTTGGGAGTGTACCTTTTTTCTACCCACAAAGTGAACAAACTGCATAAATATGCTTATATTTCTTGCTCTGTTAACTTTAGTTCTCCAGTGCTTATAAACATACAGTGGGCGTTAATTAAATACTTTTTCCTACCACACTGGCAGTCTGGAGAACTGTTTATATTTTCTGTAAAAAGGTCAGCTTAAATGTCAACTGAAAATACATCTAAGAGGACTAAATTTTTCCGGCTTGATGACTCCTTCACATCACTTTTGCTAATTGTATTGTACTTAAACAATCATTTCCTCAACAAGCTTTAAGCATTCTATAGTGCCTTATTGGAATATCCTTTTTATGTTTTTCTTCTTTAGTTGGACACAAGGTAAAAATGACGTTTAGTTTTAGCCCCAAATTTAAAGCCAACATATCACATCTCAAAATCATTACCACTAAAAAGGATGTGACCGTATGAGGCCAAATTCTGTTGTTGTTTGTAATGTAGGTAAAGTGTTGACATGGTGACACACAGTCTCACGGGGGATGGTCTCCCTCAGAGGAACAAGGCAGAACAATCAAACCAGCAGAGCAGGTTATGAGCTTACACCTGTGTCACTAACCCCACCCCCATCAGGCATTCTCTTATAGTACTTGCTTTCACATAGTGTGCCATTCACATACTGCTTCAAAGAGACTGCACTGTGCCATTTCAGAAGCAAGAGAAGATACAAAGACTGCCAGAGAAACAACATGGTGTCGGCTGGGCTACAGATTCTAGGTGCTGCCCTGGGCATAATTGGCTGGTTTGGTGTTATCATTGCCTGTGCTCTTCCTCAGTGGAAGGTCACAGCCTTTATTGGGAGCAACATCGTCACTTCACAGGTATCCTGGGAGGGCATCTGGATGAGCTGTGTAGTGCAAAGCACTGGACAGATGCAGTGTAAAGTCTATGACTCAATGCTGGCACTCAGCTCAGACCTCCAGGCTGCACGGGCCCTCACTATCATCTCCATCATCGTGGGTTTAATGGGTATCTTCCTGTCCATGGCTGGAGGGAAGTGCACCAACTGTGTGGAGAATGAGACTTCCAAGGCAAAAGTTGCTGTGACAGCAGGTGTGGTTTTCATTATTTCTGGGGTACTGTGTGTGATCCCTGTTTGCTGGACTGCCCAAAACCTCATACAGGACTTCTACAACCCAATGCTGAATCAGGCACAGAAGAGGGAGCTGGGGGCGTCTCTGTTCATCGGCTGGGGGGCTGCTGCTCTGCTAATCATCGGAGGAGGTCTGCTTTGCTCCAGCTGCCCACCCAAAGACAAAGGATCCTACACAGCCAAATACAGTGCTGGTCCTCGCTCTCAAGCCTCCGCCCCAAGCACCAAGGACTACGTCTAAAAAGTTGAGGAACTTGATCTGTATCGATGTTTACTGTCTTCTTTCCAACAAGTACTGTCTCACTCATACTCTGAGCAGACTTTATGGGGACTTGATGGACAATTACAAGAACTGTGTTGCTTAATTCTGTTTTATACAGACAAATACTGCAGAAGATGACAAGAAATACAAACTACAAGTTTACTTGTTTGTCTTAATTGGATGTTTGTAGTGTAAAGGAATGCTTAAGTTTTATTATCAAAGTGATGTGTCATGTTTAACATCTGTTAAAGTTTAGAAGTTGAATGGCTTTGTAAATATATATGTTTTGCGCTTTATCTCATTCTTATTTTTTACAGATATTACCGATTACAGATATTAACTTTCATTTTTTCACTGTTTTGTAAGTAAGACAGGCATTTTAACTTCATAGAATAATGATTAACTTGTTTAAATAGTATTGCTGAATTGTATAACATATTCACCTCAGGGGATGTGAGGAGAACATTTTCAAATGGAGTCATTCCTGTCTTGACAATCCAGTTAAGGTGTGGCTCAGTAAAGAAAACCGTCACAGATTACATAACATGTTCATTTGATATTAAGTAAATAAAAATAAAAAATTTTTAATACATTAAGTATTTTGAGTATTCATGTTTTCTCTAGTGATAATGCAAAATAATTGTGGGCTTTGTAAAAAAACATTGGCAGGGATCTAAAAAAAGAAAAACAATTAATCAGTCTATCATTCAATCAGTCCGTCAAAAATAATTCATACCAAGAAATACAACCCAGAATCAAGAAGTTTGGTGTGACACTTTTATTTCCTTGTACTATGAACCCAAACTTTTTTCATGCTTTGTCTGGTCAGCTTAATTTCATATATTAATATACTTCCATTTCTGCATTTCAAGCCTGCAACTCATTAAAACATTTTGGAACTGTGACAATTTAACTAATGAAGTCAAAGATAATGAACTTATTTCAAATTGGTCAAATCAATGGGTGATTTTAATCATAATTTGGTACAAAAGCAGTATCCACTTTGGGTAGCAATGATGGCCAAAGATATTTTGTTTGATATTTAATGTATGATAAAACTATTATATTTAATAACTGTGGTTTCCAAAAAAAAGCTTGAGAGGATTAAATTTTTTCTTCCTCCACAATGCACAATATGAAATGATTCAAGCAATTTGGATGAACTTCAGTGCGTAAAGGGCAAGACCACAAACATAAGAAGAACATTTGTAATCTCCAATCCCCCAGACAACTCTGCATCAGGATTAGTCATTAATCAACTGCCAATATACTACATGGACAAGGCAAACATTTGTCGAGCACTAACTCACAAATGCAACTTAAAATGTAACAGTTCACAAAAGAGGTCATATGTTAACTGTGGTCAAATTAATCCGTATTTTTTAAAGAAATGGACACCATAAGCTCTGGATCCAAGACAAAAAGAAGAATACCGAAAGCATCCAAAAAGGATTTTCATATTATTTTCTTATTTGTGGTGATGCATAAAAAAACAACAAAAAGAAGTTATGGTCCTCTTAAGGTTTTCAAAACAATGATTTTGACTTTTGCCAGATCACAAATGGCAAAAAAACAGCTTCCAATATATGAATTGCCTGGTAAGTCCACTGAAATAAAATTATAGTATTGTTGGTACATGCAGAGATGCACATGCTGAGCAATCTCAGCAAGGGAAACGATCCACTGTGACCTGTTGACCAAGCAAATTCCTCTCACAATCCACAGTTTTAATATTCTTGCAACAATTCTGTAAAGATTGTTAATGAACAGGTGAGATGAATCAGGTGCACTGGAACCATGGAAAACTCTAATATGAGCTGTACAATTCACCTCCAGAACCAAATTCATCAATTAAATCAACAGAAGATGTGTATTTTTAACAAAAAAAAGGCAAATAATTAATGCATGTCCCAAGCATAAGCACAGTTAGAGTTGGAGGTTTACACACACTCATCATGGGTCATCATGTCCTATTAATTTTTGGTTTTTAATTATTTATATGAATCATGCTTTTTCCAGGGTAGAATGAATACACAACATACAATTTCAATGATTTTGATCATTTAGGACTGCCTTTAACCAATGCTGGGTCAAAATAATACACTCAAGCTCAAATATATACACACATCCCAACCAAATCCTGGTTCTAAAGATTCTAGAATGTCTTTATTTGACATGGCCATGGCCTATAACAAATAGAAAAATGTGATGATTCAAGGTGAGGATTTCAAACCAAGAACACTGTACCATCTTTTTTTTTAAAGAAAGGTATTGGTAGTATCATGCTCTGGGTTGTTTCGCTGCCAGTGACAATAATGCATTGCAAAAAGTGGATGGAATAATGAAGAAGTGGTTAAAACTTGGACACATTTGCGAGTTCTAACAAGATAATGATCCCAAACACACATCAACTTGTTGTGGAATAGATAAACATTAATACGAATAGGTTTAAAAGGAATATGCTAAAATTATTTTGGAATAGCCTTCTCAAAGCCCCAACCTCAACCGTATTGAACATTTGTGGACTATGTTTAAAAGCAAGGTCCCCTCTAGAAAACCAACCATTTTAAATACTGTACCAGTACTGCCAGTATGAGTGGTCAAATATTTAGCCAGGAGCTTGTTAATGGCTGCAAATGGGATCTGATCACAGTTAAAATTTTTTATGGATATTTTACCAATTATTAGTTGAGATGTATATATATTATTCCTGTTGATCAGGGAAAATCCTAAATTAATTCAATCTTCTGCATCCAATTCCTGTTTTAAAAAACAATTGAAGTTGTATGTTGTATAATTATTATCTCTTTAAATCTACATCCAATGTAAAGTTAACAAACATTCATATTCTCATTAAAATTCCCCCCGAAATTAAAAATGCCTAATGGAACAATACGGGTTCTCCGAACAACCAAAGCGTAAATAACAATTCAAAGAACCTCCATAATTTTACTTGGTCTTAAACCAAGTACATTTTTTCTTTATACCATAATTTATAGCCATGAAACAGTTATGAAATTAAACCTCAGTTGCACAAAAGAAGAGGAAGACATAAATCAAGTCTCTTTTCAATCCTGGCCCCCAGAGGTGGAACAAACTCCCTTTTGCAATCAAATCTTCAAGGAGCACCTTAGTGACAAACCATTCCTCTGATGTACTTCCTATAAATTCCTCTTTCCATTATTTCCATTATTATTTCCTATATAAAATACCCTCAGACACTTACATTCTTAACTGTTCCCTCATGTGTATTAATCTCTGACTTTATAATTATTTATTTATATTTCTTTCTGACAGGGTTGGTATGTTTAGTAACTCAGCTGGCATTAACATGGTTAACAGCGGCTGTTGATTTTAGTTTAGCTCTGCGGGTATGAAGAACAGATGTGGACTATTTAAGCACCGATGTACATCACTCTGGATAAGAGCATCTGCTAAATGCCGTAAACACAAGATAGAAACATACATTTTTAATGACCCATTGATTTTAATCGATAGAAGAACAGACACACCACTGGGAATCTGCTCCGGGTTTTCCTACAACCCACCACATGAAAGAAATTTGAATCGTCAGTGCATAGACAGGCTGCTCCGATTTCCAGTAGTGTGTGTGTGTGTTTCTATTGATTTAGTGGAGTGGATTCTTTCTCAAAAGATTCAAGATTCAACACTGCTGGGTGAAATAATTCTTTATGTTAAATGCAGGGGCATCCAAACAAATAATTTTGAAATGTTAGGGAGACACGTCCCCCTCTGATTGAATGAAAATGACGGCCATGCAGTAGTACATAGTATATGTTTTTCAGATTTAGCTTGAAGTTGTTCAGGTTCTGTAACTGAGTAGGTCTTTCAGAACAATGGATTGAACTGAGCTGCTCTAATATCAGGTGACCAGCTTTTCTTTTTGTTTGAATGTGCAGAAGAACCCCACCCTTTGAACGGAAGATATAAAAAGCCAGAGCATACTATCCAGACACCATTTCCCAAATTTTCCAGGGAAATTTTAAGTGTAGTCTGCAGGATCACAGATGGCATCACAAGGTCTCCAGATCCTGGGCGTTATGTTGGCTATAGCAGGCTGGCTGGGAACGGTCACCACTTGCACTCTGCCTATGTGGAGAGTCACAGCTTTTGTTGGCGCCAACATTGTCACAGCCCAGATCATTTGGGAGGGTTTGTGGATGAACTGCGTGGTGCAGAGTACTGGCCAAATGCAGTGTAAGGTCTACGACTCCATGCTGGCTCTCCCTCAGGACTTGCAGGCAGCTCGAGCAATGGTCATCATCTCCATCATAGTGGGCATCTTTGGTGTGCTTCTGGCTGTCGTTGGTGGAAAGTGTACTAACTGCATCGAAGAGGAGGCAGCCAAAGCCAAAGCCTGCATTGTAGCAGGTGTGATTTTCCTCATTGCGGGCAGTCTCATCCTCATTCCTGTCAGCTGGTCTGCCAACACTGTCGTTAGGGATTTCTACAACCCTCTGGTGTATGAAGCCCAGCGCCGAGAGCTAGGAGCCTCGCTCTACATTGGTTGGGGGTCTGCAGCTCTCCTGCTGCTGGGTGGCGGGCTCCTTTGCTGGAACTGTCCACCCAAGGAGCCTCGGACCTACATGGGAGCCAAATTCGCCCCTGCCAGATCAACGTCACCAGCAATGAATTATGTGTGAGCAACAAAAATATTTCCATAAGAACTGAAACTGGAACTGATGAAAAAATGTATTCATTCAAGACCATCTCTACAAGGACCTGTTTATATTTTAAGGTCATGTATGCTGTCCTATTATGTGATTACAAAATGCTGATGATATGTGATGAGAATGAACAAAATCTGTACATTGCCAAAAACTAAAATGAGTAATCTATACATATGTTTAACGATTAAAAGCTCATAAAAAACAGTATTGTGATTCATTATTAGATATCAGTTTTGAAAATTCTAGTGTGTGGCTGCAATTTCATGTCAAAGATAAGTCACTATTTAGTCTGTACATGCACCTAACTGTAAAATGTGTGGAAATGTTTGGAAAAATCTGATTAAGTGCATGAAGTCTTAGGAACAACCGGTTTTGCAAGGAGGAACATCAATCTTTCATTTAATGAGCAAGAACAAAAACATAATTCAGGCATTTGGGGTTGGGTGTTATGAGTACAGTTTTTTAGTATCTTATGAGCTGTACTTACATCAAATGCTTAACAAGAATATTTGTGTTACAAATATCACAAAATTTTATTCATGTTTTTGCTCAGTGAAAGAAAACTATATTTCACATAAGCTGTTGTATTGGTGCAGATCAGTTAGATAGGAATACTAACTCATGGGGAGAATCAAACAGGGTTAAGGTAATTAATATTAATTTTAATGACACAACACACACAAAACAGGATGACTTATACAAAAAGTATCTTCAATAAAAGTTCAAATGTTCAAATACTTGTGAATATCATGATTTCTTTCAAATATTATGTAAAATTAGGAAGAAATTTACACACAGGTCAAATCTAAACAACAAAAATCACACATGCCGAACAAGCATCCAAATAGCACTCTACTAGCTACAAACAGAGATTTTTCTATTTTTGGATGTTCTTTTAATACAAAGGTAATGTACCATACAAGCAATGGAAGATTATATGCCTTAAATAACCATCAGCACATACGTGCCTCTGTGTGGAGTTTATAAGTAATCTCAAGTATTCTTGTTTATTGGGTTTCTGTGTTTTCTATAAAAGGAATAATATATGTGGTGAAAAGATATAGTAGTCAACAGTAGTAAAAGACATCCTGAAGGCTGCAATTTTATAGATAAATAAGTTACATAAAACATTGTTTGAAACCACATAAGCAAGCCTCTTTGATTAACAACTTGTACACACTTCTGTTAGTGGTTTCTGCCATTATACTTGTAGCCCCAGTGCAAATAAAACAAAAAAATTCAGATGCTAAACATGTCTCAGCTGACAACTTTTACTCTCTACTTTCTTTTCTGGTGACCCATTAAATAGACATACTGTGTCAAATTAAGAAGTAATTTTGCAATGCATGTCCCACTCCCTTTCACTACGCATTAATTTATTGTTTACTCCATTTAAAATGCCAAAAATAGACACTGTTTATTTTGAAACAGTGGTGCATTGACCTTAAACTTTAGTACACTTATCTTACTTTACACAGCCACCCTAATTTGAAGACAACTGAGTAGGAGTGAACCTATTAAACCATGCATCAGGACTTGAATCATAACTTAAATGATCCTGGAGGAAATCACTAAAAATGATCAGCGAAACAGGTCAGTATATTCCATTGCAGATCATATGATTATTAATATTGTCATGTTTCCTGTACAAGCCAGCAGGATCCATTTCCTGTACATGTCTGAACAGGCATTTACATGAAATTTTTTCAAGAGAATGGCCACTCCCATCGTACTGTTTTAAGGAGAATGTAACCGACAAACCAAGGAGAGTGACACACTATATTAACGTTTTAACACTTACTGAGACAAGCAATTGTTGCTCTGATATATGTCCCTTATCTCACAACTTTGCAGAATTTACAGCCTGGAAAACCGACAGAGATTGTGAACATAGGCACTTATTTCACCATTTAATGTTACATTGTTTACATCTGTTTTACAGGAACTGTGTTCACTTAAGATGAGAACAGTTGGAGCACCTGCATTGTTGGTGGCAGTGCACTGCTTAACTTGGTGAAAGAGAAAGAACTGTTCATACTGTGTGCTGTGCTGTGTTCATTGATGACTATAAGGAGAAGACCCTAGTTAAGACAATATTATATTATACATCTAGAGATTTTCAAGATGATAATATTTATTGCTATCATTGTTTTTTGTGTCATTCCAAAAGAACAATGCATGCAAAGAGACAAACTGTGTTTAGTAAAAAAAAATTGTGAGGCTCACTAAAGTATTTCGCCATATTGGAACCACAAAGCTGCAAGAAAACAAACGGGGAAGGTTTGCAGATTAGAAAAGTTGAATGTCTTTCTCACCTCCACTGACATACAGATTGGTGCTCACCTGTATCTCAAGGAGTTCTGGGACAGAAGCTGCTGTTGAGTCTGCATTGCTGAGGTTTAGCTGAAGGTCACACAAAGAGCACATTAAATGTTATTGTGAGCAACATCTGAATGACAAAATAAACAATGGGACAGCCCCAGCACACAAATTAAAGTGCAGAATTGCAAATGTGCAATTTGGAACTGGGTATTACTATTTTTCCTGACACAACATTTAACTGCTGGTGAGATTCATTTTAGGATTCATTAATAATTGCAAGCTTAATTAGCACACCTTAATAAAACTTGCTGGCATTAATTTTAATAACAATAAGTGAATAAAGTCAAATAAATGCAGTGGGAAAAAAATCACTTAAATGTGGGTCTGCTGGTGCAAATTATTTTCGAAAGACACTGCAAGCCAATGACACTGCGCAAAAATATTTCAGTGTTGCATTAGGAATTTTGGGCAGTATTAAATGAAATTAATTTAGCTATCAAATCAACATATTCTTATAGTTAATGCCCTCTTGTGCCTCTGTGCGTAGCACAGTATGAACAGCTGCTATTTGAATAATAGACCACATGTTTCAGGCGGGTTTTTTCATATGGTAAATTGTGAATCGGCATTTTTATGTAATTTATTACTTCTGTCGTTGTTAAACACAGTCTCATTATATGTCTTTAGATTTCTGGTGGGTTGAGAAATTCAGTCACTTCTAATCGAGGAAATAATAAGGAGGAGATGTACTATGGGAGGGCTGGAGTTCTTAATTGGCTAATGAGGACTGCACGTGTGTTTAATTAGCCCTAATGTGTAGTCGCCAGAAACGCGGAGGCTGTATACGTATATAAAGGTCAAACGGAAACCCTTCGTTTAAGAGTTTGACTGGTCAGCTTTTTGCAACCTTCTCTACCACTACAGCAGTACCATCTAACCGTACCAGTGCAGTTAAGGGGCGATGGCAAGTTCGGGGATGCAGGTTCTCGGTTTGATTCTTGCGCTGATCGGCTGGGTTGGCGACATCACGGCGTGCGCGCTGCCCATGTGGAAGGTGACTGCGTTCATCGGGCAGAACATCGTGACGGCGCAGACTTTCTGGGAGGGCCTGTGGATGAACTGCGTGCAGCAGAGCACGGGACAGTCGCAGTGTAAGGTGTACGACTCCATGCTGGCCCTGCCGCAGGACCTGCAGGCCGCGCGCGCACTTGTCGTAATTTCCGTCCTGGTCGCGCTGGTGGGGCTCGTGCTGGCTGCGGCGGGGGGCGACTGCACAAACTGCGTGGAGGACGAGGGGGCCAAAGCCAAGGTGTCCGTGACCGCCGGCGTGTGCCTGATTGTAGCTGGCTTGCTGTGCCTCATCCCCGTGTCCTGGTCGGCCAACTCTGTCATCCGAGACTTTTACAACCCCCAGTTGGCCGACGCACAGAGGCGCGAGCTGGGGGCTTCTCTCTTCGTGGGATGGGGGGCTGCCGCCCTGCTGCTCCTCGGGGGCGCGCTTCAGTGCTGTCGTTGCCCCAAAAAGCAATACGGCGCCTACTCCGCCAAATACAGCGCCCCAAGATCTGCTGCGCACAGCACCGGAGCGTACGTGTAGACCAGAGGCCTTCCCATCGGACTCCAATACACTGGTGTGCTGTTTGGAAAAACACTTGATTAATTTAACATGTTATGTTTTTAACTTTTACTTTTTTTTTTAACCTAAATAAATGTTTTTATACAACTGCAAATAAGCCTCATGTCATTTCCCTATGTCCAATTTCTTCATTCAGTGCTGACTCTCCCTATCCATGCCAAGTAGCTTTTCGTTTGGCGGACGTTTCTGTCCAAAGCGTCTTAAAACACAAGCTTTAAATTTTCAGAACATTGAGAATCGGCGCACCTTTTTAAAAAAACATACAAGTGTAGTGAAGAGACATGTATTCGGGCGGGGGGGTTGAAGCTAGAAAAATTCTGCTGTTCTTGTTGGCTTAGTCAGTTTGTTCCACCATGAGGAGCCACAAAAGAGAAGCTCGGACTGGGTTTGCCTTATGTGCACAGAGCAAGATGATGTTCCCCCTAAATTAAATGTGGCTCAGGTTGGTTACTGAGCTAAGGCTCATATCCTGGTGTTCATTTGCCAAGGCTTGATTTCCATAGTGTTTTTACTTTGCCTATTGGAGCTCTGGAACAAGTGGCTTCAAAGAGTTGACCTCTAGTAACTTAAACCAGTTTATCTCAACTAGAAGTGTTCCAAATGTTTTCACATTTTTTTTAAAGCGACAGTCTTGTCATTCCTCTTGAGACACAGGAGCCAGATCTTGACAAGGAGGATTTTTTGGGAGGGAGGGGCAAGAGTTCTCATTCAACTTGGACCACAACAGGAGTCCAGCTTTGCTTGAAGCAGGAGAAATAATGTACTGTCCTTTAGACCTTTTTTCACAGTTGGCTTCAAAATGTTGTGGGTTTTTTCAAATCAGGTTTCCTAGGTTTTTCTTGTTCCAACCAGTAAAGTGGTGGTGCATCTCGATCACAAAACCATGGATGGTTGAAACATTTAAACAGGCATTTGGTGGCAGTTTCACAGCAGAGTAAAGGTTTAAATGTAACATCTTAATATTAATGATAGCCTTTTTATTCATGCTTTAAAATTGCAGTAGTGTCGTAAAATATAGCATGACCGTTCTGCTAGTCCATCATGAAGTAAAAGTAAGCTGTTTTTTTTACATAATTTAAAGTAACGACTATTTGATGTCTGCATATTGCTTTAATATGTTCTAATACATTTTAGAGTCTATGCCAAGGTGAGTGGTGGTTTGACTTGAAACATTCCATGTGCTGTTTGATTACATACACTGTTAATGAAAAATGTAAACATATGGGCTGGGTCAGTACAGGCCTGAACTAAGACTAAAGGTAAATGCTAAAGTTGAATCAAAGTTTTTAAAAGTCAATAACTATATTGGTTGCGAGCTACTGGAAATATATTCAAAATAATCTAAATGTCCAACTCTCAGATGCAAAATAAATGTTTAGTTTGCAGCTTGTGATGGGTTCTTTAATAAGCATTTCCAGGATGTACATCTTAAAAAAATTGCAAAGTACATACCTGCTTAGAAAAAAGTTATTGCATCAACATACCAGTTCAGTCAGAAAAGTGTATGTAGGCAGTGCTAATAAATTAAAGTCCATGTTTGTATAAGCTAATTTGAACAAACATCCAAGTGTCTCTCCCTGATCGGTCACAAGCTCATCTTTGATCCATGGACCAACAACAAAATAGGAAGGTTAATTTGTATTCTGGCAGCCCATTTTTAAGGTCAGCACATTTTTCTTCTATTGTATTAGCTTTTGCTATTCTGTCTTCAGTTGCACTGAATTTTGATACCTGCCCTTTAGTTAACAATGAACTCCTTTCTTCCTGATCAGTTCCCACCCTCCCTGCACCGCTTCAGCTCTTGCTAGTGCACACATACCTGTTCATCCACTGCACACACTCTCTCTCTCTCATTTTCAGAGAACTCTCTCTCTCTCTTTCTCTCTCATTTTCAGAGAACACATAGAATCAAGCTGAGCAAGAAACCTGAGTCCTAAAAAGGTAAACTCCTCCCCTTCTCTACTGTTTTTCCAAATATCTGTGAGGTTATAAACAGCGTTTTTTCTAAAGACGTTTTGCGATTGACACAGGCTGCATCAATCCAATGCAATGTGGTGGTGAATACTGCACGTTTTGCTAACACTTTTGTGAAAATGGGAAGACAACTCTTGGCAGTCTTCCTGGCTATCATCGGCTTCCTTGGCACCATCCTGATATGTGCTCTACCCATGTGGAAGGTGTCAGCCTTCGTGGGAGCCAACATTGTGACGGCGCAGGTGTTCTGGGAGGGCTTGTGGATGAACTGTGTGCTACAGAGCACTGGACAAATGCAATGTAAGGCATATGACTCAGTTTTGGCTCTGTCTCAATATCTGCAAGCTACTCGAGCCTTAACATGTATTTCCATTGCTGCTGGAGTGATCAGCATTGGTTTGACAGTTGTTGGAGCCAGATGTACAAACTTCTACCATGAGGACCATCGTACCAAATCCCAGATTGGAATATTAGCTGGGGTGGGCTATATCATTGCAGGCTTACTGTGTCTAATAGCTGTTAGCTGGTCAGCATACACCATCATTGTGGGCTTCTACAATCCTCTAGCTACAACAGAGGCAAGAGGAGAAATGGGGGCCTCAATCTATGTAGGATGGGCTGCTGGCTTCCTCCTGGTTGTGGGTGGCAGCTTATTTATCAGCTCCTACTCCAACAGATGCTGAGCATTTGAACAGATGCATTTTCTTTAAGATGAGAAGTGGATGGAGAAGGACCATTAACTGTACCATGGGTCTGGCTGGATTATTGAAGAGGACAAACAGAAACATTTCTGTTTAATTGAATAGACGAGAAACATTTAAACATTCAAACACATTACATATGTACTCTGGATTTAATTGTGTATAGATGTAACATTTGTTTTTTGTCAAAACAAATGTATATTAGGAACTCTAGAAACCTACATTGCTTGCCAAAATATGATGCTGTGCCAAAAAGGCCTTTTACAAGATATCTAATAACTGTGCTTCCAAAAAATACTCATTATGAAAAGTAGTCCAGCAATAAGACCTCACCAAAGAATTGTATTTTCTCAGATGCTACATGGGAATTTGCAAGAAATTAAATGTTGGCTCTTTTTTGCAGTTAACTACAAAACAAAAACAATATGTCAATATACCTTTTGCATTATCAGTGGTATTCTCTCTCTCTCGCTCTCTATTTGTATTTATATAAAATTCACATTTTAGAAGAAAAAAAAGTTATATATATATATATAACTTTTTTTTCTTCAAAAATGTGAATTTTGACTGTACAATAAAAAATAGATCAATAAAAATAACAATCAGCAAATTTGATTTGTTCTCAAGCTTGGTCTCGTTTTTTTTAATGTTCAGAAGCTTACCAGAATATTGAAGTACTGAAAAGACGCTATGTTAGCTGTGCCACTAAGACTTGCATACTGACAATATAAAAGTACCAGAGCCAGTTTTCCAAATGTGAGTGTAGTCCTAACTAAAGTTAAAAGGTTCCTAGTACCTAGGTTACCATATATTTGTATCTTTACTGTAATTTTTTTTTTCTTTTTTTTTTAAATTTTGCTGCTATACTCAGTGATATGGTTGACTGCTGAAGATGTGTATTGTCATGTTTTGTGAGTGTGTTGTTTTACTTGTTGTTTCTCTTGTATGTTTGTTATTCAAAAAATTCTCAATAAATATAATATAAAAAAAAAAGGTTTCATCCTTATCCATTATGAATTACAAGAGGATAAAGACTGTTTCCAGTCCCTCTTTTACAGTATATTTGCAGTTTAATTAAAATTTATTTTAATACCTATATTGCCACAGCCCATTATAACTAAACTAAACAATATTAATTAACTATTGATCCAAATTATTAGACCAAAATGCATCCAAATCCCCAACAAATAAGGTTTCTCAAATTTATGCAACAAACATTTTAATTTAGTTCAAAAAAGGCTTAATCCATATCTAGGAAGAGTAGAACTGCATTACAGTATCTATAGTATTAACTTAGTCAGTCCCAACATCCAGTACATAACAGTACATCTCTCAGGACAGCATTAATTCTAAACCTGGGCTGTAGCTAAGCAATATCAGGGATCTATACATACTGATATATTGTGTAGTTAATAGCACCTAGCTGGCCAGTAGTGTTTCTGTGTAATGAGAAGTAAAGGGTGTAAAAAGTGGCAAATGTAGTTTCCTAAAAGTGTGTTCTAAGGCACAAGGTCATTAACAAGCGTTTGTAAATTGTGGGAACAAACAGTGACAAAGAATCTTGTAGAAACTTTGGAAATAAATTGGAGTTTGTCAGTGTGGTAGCACCATCTGCTGAACAAATACTCTCTTGGCCAGATTTGATCTATATCTACAAATTGAGCTCCTAGTATTTCCAGAGCCTTCAAACCAAATACCAGTGACTTAAGATTTAACTATGAAATGGCATACATGCAGAGTATGATTCTTATTCAAAAATCATTTTTACTCAAGAATTCAGTTGGTGCCAACACCTAGTCTTCTTTTGGTATCGACAGCTTGTTGTGTTTCTTAGAAACTTCTTAGTCATGCAAAACATGCGCATGTGAAGGTGTGTTCAAACAACAAACAAATTCTTATATCAACATCTATTAAAGGTACCAGTGAAAAGCCCTAAACCCTTTTTAAAAAATTAACCATATTCAGACAAGGTCTAGCATGAGAGTATGTATTTATAATAATGTTTACAAGTTTTCATAGAATGGAATATTCTACACAATAACATTTACTCCATACACAGTGTAGAGGAACAAAATGTTCTTTGATTTGAAATGTTCTTTGACTTGAAATACTTTGACTGGGATCCTTTTTGGTGTCATATAGAACTCATTTAACATGTAAGAAAAATATTTCTTACAGATAATAAAAAAAACCAATAAACCTTTGGCTCCAGCAACTTTACATTTACTAGAGACCCCTCAAATGATTATTTTAAGGTGTTGAACGTCTTGTGACCCATAACATTGCAGAAACATCTCCATTCACTGTTTTCAGGCCAGCAGGATCTGCTAAATGTTGGGTAAAGGTGAGGCATTGTTTTCTTTAAAGCTTGTTTGGGCTTCCGGTTATCTTTACCAAAACTGGTTTGAATTTTCATGACTGTTGGTCAGCTGCAATGGGAATCAAGTCAGACTGGAAGAGCATGTCATTTCCAGACTCCTCCCTATTGTTCTTTTCTTTTTTCTTTTTTTGGAGAAAAGCATATAAGTCAGTGTCAGTAAGTAAACGACAGACCCACTGCATACATTCAAGAAAGATTTGGTTTCTGCCTAAAATCGTCCACGTGAAAATGGTGTCAACCAGATGTCAAATGATGGGCCTCATTCTGGCACTGATTGGATATGTGGGAACTGTCCTTATCTGTGGCCTTCCAGCCTGGAAGGTGTCAGCTTTCATTGGGGCCAACATTGTGACTGCCCAGATCTTCTGGGAAGGCCTATGGGCAAACTGCGTGGTCGACAGTACAGGCCAGATGCAGTGTAAGGTCTACGATTCCCTTCTCGCTCTCCCTCAGGATATTCAAGCTTCGCGTGCCATGGTGGTCGTTGCATTAATTGTTGGAATCTTCGGAATACTCCTTGTAACCATTGGTGGAAAGTGCACCAGCTTTGTCGCAGATGAAGCCTCAAAGGCTAAAGTCGTCATTGCCGGTGGCATCGTTTTCATCATCGCGGGTTTTCTCGTCCTGATTCCAGTGTGCTGGACCACGAATACCATCATCAGGGACTTTTACAACCCCGTGCTTGTTGATGCCCAGAAGAGGGAATTAGGAGCTAGCATCTATATTGGTTGGGGAAGTGCTGCCCTGTTCTTCCTGGGAGGAGGTCTTCTCTGCAGCTCATGCCCACCAAAAGATGACACTCACGGCTCTATCTATAATGTAAAATATTCTCAGGCTAAATCTGTGGAAAGCAGCAAGGTGTATGTGTAAGAGGACAATCTGTTTTGCTCACCCTTGTGGATTGCTAAATTGCTTAGAAAATGGGCAATTTCATTTAAGAAATTTTTGATGACTGTCTTATGTCTATTCATTTGAAATCTGTGGTGAGTAAAATGAAGATCACATGTATAATCTCATGTGCTTGTTGAGGCCAATGAAGAAACTGACTCTCAATATGAAGTAACTCACGTTATAGCTATAAAATATATACAAATGTATGTGTTTTACTTTCATGCATTTTCTAACTTCATGTACTGTGCTGTATTTCTCAAAACCAAGGTTTTGTTATACAAGGTTTTGTTATAGCAACAAGAGTATCATGCAACCAGTATGCTTCTCATATAACTGCTTTTGAAGTGCAATCAGTATACCTATGTTTTCATCTTTGTAATAACTCTTGATATTTAAGCCAAAATTGTATTATCTGTTTGTATGAAGTATGGAAAAAGTGCTTTGGAAATACACTTAGTGTTCACTTAGATCAAAATGCCTTTTTTGTCTATGAATATGTACAGGAAAACTGAACTTAATCATGCTGTACTCTCAACCAGTAAATCCTTATTTTTACTCATTATTGTATTTTTCTTTTTTTAATTCAAGATGTTTCGTTTTCAGAAATCAGTCATGTGATTTGGGTTGATACAGGTAATAGACCACATGGTCTGTACCTGCCTTGATGAATCAGTATTCAGAAGTAGAATATGATACTGGGGATGACTTAAGTCAAATAAGGGTGGGGCAACATTTTCTCTGAATTGATTCAGTTCCAGTAGCTGGATCTTTTCTCAACATGAAACTCAAGTAGTATTCTATTCATTTAATGTGTATTTTGCTATATGTATGGCTATATATGTTTATACAGCCTAAATAAGTATATAGCCTAAACCTTTACTCATTTAAGTAGAAAAGTAATTTGTAAAAACACAAATTTCTGGTTAGAACATAGAACCGTAGCAGTACATCCTAAATCTATAAGTATGTGGCTCTGTTCATCTTTTGGTGCGCAGTGGTAAAAAATAAAATGATAAACTTTCAATGTACAACAGAAAAGATGCTTAAATTGAAAAGCTACAAATGTCCTTTTTGGGACCTTAAAGAAAAATTCACAAAGGTGGAGGCAGTAGAATCCACCTCCATCAAGTCTACATGGTCAAACCTTTTTGTCCACGGCTGGGGAAAAAAAATCTGGTTTGGCCGGTAAAGTGTAAGTTTACACTGATGTAGGCATGCAGAAGTATGAAACTCTTCTCTTATTCACTTACTCTTAAGTTTGGAGAACTGCTTGATCAGCTTGTACCCAGGTGGATACTCTTGTGACAGGACATGTTTGGGTGAGTTTGGACATAACTAAAGCCGCCTAATAAAGAGGATATACAGTTTCAGTGAGAGCACATGTCTGTTATAGAGAAAGCGAGAGAGAGAGAGAGATACTGAGCGCAGATAGGAAAAGCTACGAGAAAATACCTCTGAGAACAACTGCCGTCATTTATATACAGCGATCCAGAGAGAAATGGCTTCACTGCGCTTACAGATGTTGGGTAGTGCCCTTGCCCTGTTTGGTTGGGTGGGCGTTCTTCTGACCTGTTTCATGCCGATGTGGCGGGTCACTGCCTATATAGGATTGACCATTGTCTCATCCGAGGTGATGTGGGAAGGTATCTGGATGACTTGTACTATGCAGAGTACAGGTTACATTCTGTGCAATCCTTATAAATCCACGCTGGCACTTGGAACTGACCTGAGGACTGCTCAGGTCCTCACAGTGGGGTCAATCCTGACCGGCGCACTGGGCCTCATCCTGGCCTTCATTGGAGGAAAGTGCACTCGTTTCCTGGACAACAGAAAAGACGCCACAAAAGCCAGAACTGCCACTGCTGCTGGTATCACATTGATCATTTCTGGCATTCTATGTCTGATTCCTGTCTCTTGGTCTTCTATTGCAATGGTTCAGGCATTCTACAACCCACAGATGACAGATATCCAGCGCAGAGACCTTGGAGCAGCAATATACCTTGGTTATGGTGCTTCTGTCCTGCTGTTGTTTGGTGGATGCTTGCTCTGTACTACTTGCTGCAGTGTACAGACAGAAAACAACAGCCCCTCTGTCCAGTGCATGATTGTACGCTCGTCCCAAGCTGGATCCAGCAAAGCAAGTTCAAAGCAACTCTGGACTGTCAAGTCAAGACAAAAGGGAGCACCATCGGTGGGGTCTCAGCGGGTTCAAATAGAATCAGCCAATCAGCAGAAGGATGGACCGGATTATGCAGGGTCTGAACAGAGTAAGCTGTCAAACACAAAATCCCAGCTTGCAATCGAAAATTCCACCATGGAGTCTGAGCAGAGCGAGGCACACTCGACAAAGTCCCAGATGATTTCCATCTATTCTTACTCCTCTTATTAAAGCCTGGCAGCTCCTCAAACTAGTGAGCCAGGATCAACAAACTTTGAAAAGAATCGCTAAGCTGAAAATTTAATACCATCAAAAGATTATTTAGGCACTTAGTATGTAATAAGGGTCCTGATAAGGGACAAATCATACTCTTGGACATCCTGAAGCATCTTATCAGCATGTTGCTTTAAAAATATATCGGCATGTTAAGATTCAATTATAATTGATGACATGTTTATTGTACTCTGGAAGAACAAGAGTTTATGTGATGCTAATCTAGGTACGTGTAGTCTAAATTTTTACATTTTATTCATGTTTATATATAAACAGCAATTTTAGAATTGGTACATGAAAAATATCAGCACCTGTATTTACTTTGGCCAGCAAGCTCATATCAGATATTACTGCTGTAGTCTAGATCTATTAGTGTAATGATCCAGTGAAGCTGACATTGTTTGGATAAAACAATTTTATGGAATCTTGCTGGATGATCATTTGATCTTGCCCACCCCAAATGAATTACAGGAATGGACACATTTAAATTACTGAAACAGAATGCATCAATATAATTTAGACAGCGATTCAAATGTCATGTTTCTTTACATATTGCCAACAAATATGGTCTCTGTCTGCAAAATAACATTCAGCTATATGACTGTATTGTTTATGTATCATTTTTTGTTTAAAATTAACCTCAAACTGAGATGTTACTCCAGATACCAATAAACTACATCTACATTTCTGCCTCTCCCGGCCATATGTAAATAGTGAGCTCTATGATTTGACCTAGATTTTGACATTTGACCTAAAATGCCCCTTTGTCTTTACCCTCCTCTGTTTTCCTTACATCATGCACTGGGCCTCAGGAGTGAAAGACAGTCCCAGGCCAAACCGGTTCAACAGAGAGTGAACTCACGGAAGTGGTTTGTGTTTCATACAGACGTTGAGTATTCAAAAATATACAAAGCTAAGGGTTTCAGAGCCTGTAATGGGGGTTTTCTACATGAACATGTCAACAATATCTTCTGTGTGCTCACTTGCACATTGCAGCAAAACAATTTCTGAAAAGATTGGATGCTTTTGTTTGGGAAAAAAGTTATATAAATAAAGTACTTTACATTAAACATTTTGTTGATTGTGATGTTTCATCATCTGAAGCTCTACATTTAACTTTGAAATAAACAAAGGATTACTTTAACATTATTGCATTGCTTTTTGTCTTTGTGTTTTTACATTCACACCTGAAAGTTTAAAAGTAGTGACCAAACATTAGAATACTGGTAAAACATTTAGCTTTCCATAGATGTCCTCATCCTCATGTTGAAAAAGAAGCAGATCATTTTACTTTCAAATAGGAGCCAATAGCTCTAGCTCTAGCACAATACACGAATCATGGTCTTCATGCCTTTTTGCAGTTTACTTCCATAAATTCCGCATCCCTTACCTGTCTAAAAAAACAGTTTGGCTGATCCAAAAGAGAAAACAGCTTGCAAACATGTTTCCTTTACAAAACCAAAACTTTTCTTGTAGCAATGCTCCCATCTAGTGGTGAAACCTTAATAGTATAAAATCCTTCGGGGCCTACAGTTTTGTTGACTACGTCAAAAAGAAGATATTTGGCTCAAGATAAGTAAGCTCTCCTCATCTCAAATTACAGAGTTTGATGCATGTATTTTAGATTCAGTAATGAAAACACAAGTACAACTAGTGGGCAAAAAAAAAACCTTTATTTGGAGAAATACAGGGGCGAATCAAGTTTTCCAAAAGTGGGGGTGTTCTTAGATGGGGATGCCAGGTTATAAATACAGTTAAATCAATTTAATACAATATAATCTGACAAAAGTGGAGGAATGGAATCACATTGTAGCCAAAGTGGGGGTGTTGAAACCCCCCACCCCCCTCCATGTGCCACGCCCCTGGAGAAATATATAATAATTAATTTGGATTAGGGCAGGTTTCATATTGTAAACAAAGGCCTTCCCCATTTTTCAGAAATTAAATTAACATATGTCCTAAATGTTCTGGATAAAAACAGTGCTTCTATCAACGCTTCTGATTCACTATATTTTTCTGTAATTAAAACACCCACAGTAATTTCTTAGACCACAAAAAATATTTTATTTTAGACATTTAAATTATTTTATAGATGAAACATAGTGCTATAACCATTAAAATAATACACAGCAGATAGTCTTATTTAAAATACCTCAAATTATGACAGATTTTCACTTCAACGTTTTCATTAGTTTTTGTATATTCCAGGTTGTAGAAATCTCTGCTGAATACTGTACTCAGAGTTCACACTGGGAACTGCCAAAAGGATACCAATATATTTTCAGAACAAAATAGTATATCATTAGTGTATGGAGTAGGTATCACTGTTTTGTTTTAAAAGGTCCCTGAAGCGGATAATATAGTACATATATGTCTCTTGCCTCTGCTGCTCACTTGTAGAGCAGAGTAACTTTACATCCTCTTATACAGATAGATAGCTCCAGATATATATCCACTCTCCTCCAAAGCTCTTTCCCAATCCTCCACTTCAGTGATAGTTACATGAGTCCACAGTTTTTCTTCCTCCATCATTCTGATCATGCATTCCAGTTCGGTCTTGTACTCGTGATTATCTGGATTTCCTCTTGTAGTCATGCACACATAGCCTCCTATAACAAGGAGCGCCATAATTAAAGAAGACGCTTGGCACATAGCACTATTCATGCACATGTAGATGCATGAATTCACTTATGTTTACTCAACAATCAGTGTAACTGTGTTTTTGATGATTTAGAGCAATACTCAGAAGACAGAACAGGTGTGGACTGCATAAATTGACTTATGATTAAAGAAGACACACCTGGCTTTGTGGCTTGCCAGAGCTCCCTGATGACCACAACTGGAACTTGACCTACACTCAGAGCTCCGACAATCACAACAATGTCATACGTCTCTGAAACAAATGACAAAATTGTGACTTTCCCTGCTCCTGCAACCCACACAAACCAATGTGCATTCGTTTACACAGGTAAGTTTTCTCAAAAATGCAAACCTTTTTAATTGTGATTTATTGATCATTTTCTGTATTATGCTTTATCTAAATGCTCCCAGAAGTTCTGTTGATCATCTGTCTCTGTCTGCAACGCTGTTTACCAAAATCAAAGCTATATTATGTAGCTATACTATGACGGACTGCCGATCTGTCCAGGCTGTTTGTCTGCCTATGACTGGTGTGGGCTCCAGCACACCCACCTCCACCCCCCACAACCCAGGTTAGGACAAGTCGCTCAGAGGATTGATTGCTTATATAGCTATAAAATAAAATAGTTTACATTAAATTAAATTAAAGTATAATTAAAGAGGCATTATTACCATTTTGCACTGGTAGTGCATCCTTTCCCAACAAGCACTGTTTAAGCTCCTGATAGAGTCCTGTTTTTCTGGCCAGATCCAGCATACCTTCACTTCCATCCACACCAACAAATTCAGAGAACCCCATTTTCATCAGCTTCAGATAAAATGACAAGAGAATAAAATACATCAGAGAACATGACAAGAGAATGAAATCATATAAATTAACACATTTTAGATTGAGGTTATTCTCACATGCAGAGAAACCAGCCCCGTCCCACAGGCCACATCTAGAATCCTGGCTCTATCTTTATCACCTTTGAAGAAGGAAGTGATGCATTCTGCAGCCAAAAGAGGAGCACGGTAGTCCAAAAGTGCCACATCCTTCAAGGGCAATTTCAAGTACATCAGTTACACGTTGATCGAGGTAAAGCTGTATAATGTACATCAAAATAATATCCTGTTTATGTATTTTGCCCTGAGCTACCTGATCATAGTTCTCAGCCCAGCTGTTGTAGAAACAGACTTTATCCTCAGGCCTAGTGTTTTTATGAGCTGAAAGGATAATGTTCCTTACATCTACAAAGCTCCTAGGCTCAGCCATTACTGGAAGAAAAACAGGTTTGCCTCTGTAAAGAAACAGGATAAGAATCAATAATTAAGTCAATATCAGAAGATTCCACAAGGTCCCAAGTGCAGACATTACAGAAGAGAGTGCAATAAATTAAGACCGAAAATACAATTATACATGACAACATTTAGTGCAATCGACATTTAACTACAAGTAATTTGTCTGCTGTTGCAAAAACAGCAATTCGGGAAAAGTTTTGGTTTCTCTGTTGGGAGTTTAACAGCTATGTTCAGGCTTCTGCTGTTCAGCCTTTCACCTGTAGAGCTCTGGACTGAGATAGCTTCCCAGCTAACCATATAGCCAATAGGCGTTTAGTAGCCATCCAAATGGATTTATTTTCATCGACAAGGCACAAGCGAGCATAATTTCTGACACATACATGGACTTGTCACTTATTTATGGTGAATCTATGCACTAGAAAAGTATTTAAGACAGGCGGTTGGTTGAACAACATCAGTTTGGGGACGCACTCCAACTTTCATTGTTGTGTTTTTGAGGAGAGTCTAGGAAATTCATTTTGGAGATTCGGCCGATTAAACACTCAACTGGAGCACTGAGGTAACTTTAATGGTTCGGTCGTTTCCCCTTATTTGAGGAAAACTGTTGAAATTGTTGTCTTAACCAAACAGAGCAAGAGAGGACGTTTTAAATCGAGTATGTGGCTAACAGAAGCAGCTGGCTAGCTTGAATATCTGTCGAATAGCTCACTCGATAACTAGTTGAGTTAAGCTTTGCTGGACTTTGTGGGAGAGTGAACATGCTCGTTTGTGAGATGACGGTGTAGTTTTTCTGTATACCAATTCGACTAAAACAGTCTAAATCTAACTGCTAACGTCTAAATTAAGCTAGCAAGCTGGCTAAGTGAGAGTAGTTATCCTACATGCTATGAACCACATTCTATACATTTTTAAGTAATTCGTCTAAAGAAGACAGTGTATTGAGACAGAGTAATTTTAAACAAAATGTTATTATGCAAAGAACTGCTCGTACCTGGGCTTGTCCTGTGCTTTTCAGATCGTTAATCACTTCTTTCTTCACTGGTCAGAGTGTAATCACTGCAATGCTTAGGCACAGATATGATGATATTATATATAAACATAGATGTAACAAAACCTGTTGTTCTGAGGGAGGGTGACTGTTTTATTTCTGCTCTAATGTAATTTAGGCTCAAAATGTCGATTTTGGGTCTTAAAAAGAAGCAACCAAAGACTTTTAAAGTCAAAGTAATCACCATGGATGCTGAAATGGAGTTCAGTTGTGAGGTAATATTATTCATTTTGCATTGTAATAGTTGTTGTAGTAGTAATAAGATCATGATTGACCGAAGTTTTTTTAACAGGTTAAATGGAAAGGAAAGGACTTGTTTGATTTAGTGTGTCGAACCATAGGACTAAGGGAAACTTGGTTCTTTGGCCTCAGGTACACTGTGAAAGACACGCATGCTTGGCTTAAGCCTGATAAACAGGTAAGTGTGGTATAGACAGCTCTCTTTATGATGTAATGTTCTTATTTATTTCTTTTTCAAAATGGTTGTACTTTAAAATATATGTTCTGATGTCAGTTTTGGCTAATTAATTACATGGGTGTAGTATTTCAAGCTGTGACTTTGTGCTAAGAAGAAGAAAAACATGCTCTAACTTAAACTGTTAATTATGCTGGTTGATTTTTCCCCTTCTACCAAGGTTTTGGACCAAGAAGTTCCAAAGGACTCTCCTATAACATTTCATTTTCTTGCCAAATTCTTCCCTGAAAAAGTAGAGGAGGAGCTTGTTCAGGAAATCACTCAGCATCTCTTCTTTTTACAAGTGATATAATTCTGTTTTCTTGTATTTTTTATGGCATAAAACTGGGCTTTTTATAATCCTGTATTCTCTGCTGCTGCATCAATAAATGTTTTTCTTACATCTGTGCTCCATGTATATGTTCCTTGTCTCACCAAGGTAAAGAAACAGATACTAGATGAAGAAATATTTTGCTCTCCTGAAGCTTCAGTCCTTCTGGCATCATATGCTGTTCAAGCCAAGGTCAGTTTTTACGGTGCAGTGATTAAAAAGACTTTGCTGTGACCCACTGTCATTTAGTGACATTCTGAAAATCGATCTCACTATCTTGTGTGTATTTGTTTCATGCAGTATGGTGACTATGACCCAAACTTCCACAAGCCAGGCTTCTTGGCGCAAGATGAACTCTTGCCTAAAAGAGTAAGTAAGGACCCTGTTCCTATGAGGGTTGCTTTTTACTGACTTGCAAACACACTGTTGTTTATACTGCTGCTCTCTCCAGGTGCTGATGCAGTACCAGATGACGCCAGAGATGTGGGAAGAGAAGATCACAGCTTGGTATGCTGAACACAGAAACATAGCAAGGTAAAACAACCTGACATGAATATTAGGCTGTATCATGGTGAACCACAAGATTGCGTTTTACAACTTTTAATTTTTGCCATTTTGTCTTCAGGGATGAAGCTGAAATGGAATATTTAAAAATAGCACAAGATCTTGACATGTATGGGGTTAGCTATTTCTCCATCACAGTAAGTTAATATGCTCAGTGTTATCTGTCATTTTTCTGCTTGTGATCATACTGTTGACAGTAGCTTATTATTGGGGCAGCTCTCTGTAGTTATGGAGTTGTTGTTAAAATCAGAAGGTCATAAGTTAATCAGAGGAATACTAGTCGCCCCACTGAGGTACCCTTCAGCAAGATACACCCCCCCCCCTTTTGTGGTAGCTCAATGCTTCAATTGGTGAATGGGTTAAATACAGAGAGAGAATTTCACACTGTGTTCTGTACTGTGGTGTGTTTTGTTCACGCATGATTGTATGGGACCACCTTAGTTTAATTCACGTTATTCTACTTTTATCCATAGCAAAATAAAAGAGACAAGGAGCTCTTGCTTGGAGTTGATGCACAGGGTCTTCACATCTACAGCCCCAACAGCAAGCTGAACCCCAACAAGTCCTTCCCCTGGAGTGGAATTCGTAATATCTCTTACAGTGAGAAAGAGGTATCACAACAGTTACAAAAATGTGTATGATCAAAATGTGAATGATACAAGGTTAACCGTGGTAACAGTTCTCCTTAATGATAATATTTTCTCATCCAATCAGTAATGAAATGGCCATAGAAAGAGTGGGGTTGTGGTGCTCTCAGCTATAATGCTCTCAGCCATTTAACTGCCCTTGTTCAGTTGGTTTAATTTCTAGTGATGCTGAATTGTCGTTCACCTTCTGCTTTTCTTGTGTAGAGTGTGTGCAGAAATTTATACGAGTTATGTAATTCTTTTCTGATTGTGTGACTCCATTGGTGCAGATGATTCAGTCAATTAAATGACTGATAAACTGACTAAAAATATGTTGGCATGGGGACTGCCTTCATCACTGTTATGATGTGCCTGTGCTGTTGAAGTTTGAGAATCTTGAACTTGCCATGTGTTCAAAACGTATGAAATGAATGTTGATTTTGCATTTTGTTATGTTAATATGATCAGCTATTGGTTAATACCATTTCTATCCTAATTTTGCATAACATTCTGTTTCAAATGTTATATATTACTTCCTTGTGCCTTTATGTGCATAACTGATAAGGTAAACCTGATAAACTATTAATGCTTTGTGTGATAAGCCCTTGTTTGTTTTACAGTTGATTTTATATAAACAAATATTTGGATTTTATATTTTTATTTTTAGCTCTTTTGTTTTCATATTATAATGTTTATGATCGACACAATTCAGGTCCCACACCAAGTGTTTCCTGCCATGTTGGTCTTTAACAAATCTGAATCTAAATCTAAAAAAATACTTTTATAGGATTATTTTACAATTACTTGAATACTTACTGAATATTCTTATACTTCTGATTATCAGTAGCAGCTTTTCAAAATCAGAATTTACTACTTTTTATAAATGGGAGAAAATTAATTTTGCACAGAATTAAGTTCAGATTTTGTGTGGCCCCCTGTTGAAATGACTTGCCCAGCCCAGAGCAAGAGAATGTTTTGCACAGCTGGACACTTCTGCTCCTGAGAGATCCTGCCTTAAGCCAAACAATGTCAACGTTGGTAGACTGTCTAACAATGTTCTTTAGAAGTCAAGGTTTATGTATGTTTGAAAGGGGGCATTATTATGTCATTATCGTTACATATATCGTCCAGCAAAATTTATCGTTACAGGCCTCGTAGTGTGTATTCCTTGCACATCCCAGTATAGGTAACTGAACTCTTGCCCACATTATTTTTACAGTTTACTATTAAGCCATTGGACAAAACAGAAAGATGTATTTAAATTCTATTCCTCTTAACTAATTGGTAGATACCATTTCTATCCTAATTTTGCATAACGTTCTGTTTCAAATGTATGTATTACTTCTTATATAATGTCTTTGTTTTGTGAAGTATGTATGTGTATTACTTGCACATTCCAGGTAACTGAACTCTTGTCCACATTTCTTTTAACAGTTTACTATTAAGCCATTGGACAAAAAGAAAGATGTATTCAAATTCTATTCCTCACAACTTAGAGTCAACAAGCTGGTAAGTTAGGTTTCCTGTAAACTATTATTTTTCAGAATCGTTTTACAATATGCAAAGTGGTCTTGAGTTCCCGATTTGTGGATGTTAGATTTTGCAGTTATGCATTGGAAACCATGACCTTTTCATGAGACGGAGGAAAGTAGACTCCATTGAAGTGCAGCAGATGAAAACTCAGGCCAAAGAGGAGAAGGCCAGGAAAAAGGTCTTTGTTAATTTCCCTTTGTAAATACCCTCTGCTTGTTGCACCAGTCTGTTTTTATTTTTTATCTGTTTTTGTCTCTTATGTTTGGTAAGATGCTTGTCCTTATATTTTTTCTTTGGCATTGGCATTTTTTCTTCAGATGGAACGTCAGATTCTGGCACGAGAGAAGCAGATGAGGGAGGATGCAGAGCGAGCTAAAGAGGAGATGGAACGTCGTCTCTTTCAGCTGCAAGATGAGGCTCGTATGGCTAATGAAGCATTGGTGTGTAATTTGATTGCACTTTTCAACTTTGAAGCAAAATATATATGCATACAACTCGGAAACATCTTTCAGGGTATCCGCAGATCCTTAAAAATTCTTAAAAAGCCTTAAATTAGATTTTCCAAAATTAAGGCTTTAAATATCTTTAAAACTGACTATTAATCCTTAAATCCAAAAATCCAAAGGTCTTAAAGTTCAAAGGTCTTAAAATACCACAGACTCAAATTGCTATATTTTGTCTGGTAATTGCTAAAGAATTTTGCGAATTTCGAATTGGTGTTTTGCCTTTTTTTTTTAGATCAGAACACCAACATTTCTGGTTGTGTGTGTGAGGGAGGGGGCTTTATCAGGTACGCACATTAGCAGTTTGTTGCTAGAGGCCGCGTCAGTCATGGGGATGTGCAAATTTAACGTTAACTGAATGGAAAATCCTACATTTGCCACCTGGTTAAAACCAGTTACTGGCAATGGCTATGAGGCCCGCTTCATAAACTTGGTTCAATGGGAGTTAAACATTTCTCAGTTCTGTTCTGTCGCAACAGTTTTACAGACTTCAGTTCCATCTCCGAACACACCATCAGTTAAATAGCATTTCTCAATTTCTCATCTATCTCAAACACCGGTGCCGGTCCGTGAGAACATTCCTGCCAGTCCGCAGAGCCTTGCTTTTGCACTAATCAAAATTCAGTCAGATCAAGCTCTGATCTCAGCGCTGCTGTCATTGTGTGCCTCGTCCACCCCTTCGACTTTACGCTCCGCCCCCTTGGAGTGGTGCCCTTCCACTCAACCTATCTGTTCGAGACCGCTTTTTTTTAACTGACAGTAGAGTTTACATTCTCTGGCCGAACCCGAAAACATTTCAGTGGCTCTGAGCTGGTATGTCATTTTATGAATGCACCCACAGTTGAGAATATGTGTGTTATAACGGCCCACATATTCAAAAATTGTTGGGTTTAAATCGGGCTCGGGACAAAAATTGCAGTTAATGTGTCGGGCCGGGCTGGGTTTGGACACAAGGTGCTCGGGCTCGGGTCAGTTTTCATTTTTTGGGCCCAATCTATCATTTTAAAACATATTCTGTTTACACATACATATGATTGGAATGTTTTCATTTTATTCCCTTTATTCACTTCACAGAACTGTTGTCAAATACAGGCACTTTCATGCTCTGTAGACCACTTATTTTTCAGTGCTTTCAGTTCCAATAAGTATTTCAGAATTATTCGTAAGGTGGTCACATGCTTTTTGCCATTTTGTGAATGTAGGTTCTTAAATTTGATCAAAGTGACCTTAAAAAAATTCTTCAAAAGTCTTAAATTTGGCTTCCGTAAGACTGCAGATACCCTGTCTTTCTAGATTTTACAGCTTCAAAAATACTATTACTGTGCAAGTCAATACATGTGCGTAAGCATATCAGTAATTCATTACCTGTATCTCCAGCTCCGTTCTGAGGAGACAGCTGACCTACTGGCAGAGAAGGCCCAGATTGCAGAGGAAGAGGCCAAACTGTTGGCTCACAAAGCAGCAGAAGCTGAGCAGGAGAGGCAAAGGCTAGAAGTTACAGCCCTGAAGACTAAAGAGGAGCACAGGCTGATGGAGCAAAAAATGAGAGAGGCAGAACAGCTTGCTGTGAAACTAGTGGAACAGTCAGAGAGAAGGTTTGTATTTAGAACATTCTCTATAATTGATTGCTTTCTTACATAAGTAGCACGAGGCTGTGATTTTCCGTGGGCTTTTTAGTGATGATATGTCCCTGGGTCTCTACTCACCCAGGACAAAAGAGGCAGACCACCTAAAGCAAGACCTGACTGAGGCCAAAGATGCAGAGCGCAGAGCCAAGCAAAAGCTCCTTGAGATCACCAAAACCACTTACCCAGTAAGACTAACATTCCAACTTGGGAGCATCACAAATTGCCATTAATCTGGAAGTAAGGGATCCAAAGGGGTGCAGATTAACCATAATCAACTGTTTTTTGTGTGTGATGAAATCAGATTAATTTTTTAAATTGAAACCTAATGCACAACCTGACCTCTTAATACTTATTTACACATATAATACACTTTTTTCTGTTTGTGTTAATCATTTTAAGCCCAAAAATGAATGCATACATTGTTGAAAACACTTGTCTATAATAATGTATCATAATACTGAAATCCATCCCAAAGTTGATTGAATCTCAGCCTTTAAATACATTGATTTTTAAATGCAGATTTATACCCATGTTTAGCAAATCTTCACTTCACTTCACTTTAGTTGATGGCTGCGTACTCCAGCCCCCCTCCTCCACCTGGCTCTGAAAGCATGGAGACGCCACCGGAGATGGCCACAACACATCGTCTGGACTTCAAAGACCCTGACATGAAGAGATTGTCCATGGAGATCGAACGTGAACGGTACACATTTATTGTTATATCGTTTTCCTTGCCAATGGCTGAAACTTTAGTTTCACGGAAAATTCACATCCCAAATGTCATTTTGGTTGACTTTAAAGGCTTGGAATATGATTGAGGTTACAAGACTGAATTGTCACATTACCTAACATGCGATGTGAATGGATGTTTGTGACCCAGGCTAGAGTATATGGAGAAGAGCAAGCACCTGCAGGATCAGCTGAAGGAGCTGAAGTCTGAAATTGAGTCTCTGAAGCTGGAAGAGCAGCATCAGGCAGGCATCTATGGCCTGAGGGGCTATGCTGAGCCCCCCTACATCACCCACAGCAATGTAAGACCAAAACAAATGTGTTGCCGTCAAGTTTTGTTGTCAAGAAAATCCTGGAACAACCAGTTAAGTTAAATAGGATTCAATGCCATAGGGTGTGTTTACAGAACTGAAAACATGCTTGAGTTGGTTATTTTTTTATTGTTAAAATTCAAGTTTTTAAGGTTGTCACATCTCCAGAGGTTCCAGATAAAAAAAAAAGTATTTGTCATGAAACATTAAAATGATTAATGTTGCTTCAGGTCTTCCCTTCTTTCTTAGGTCTCTAATATCTTTATATATAGATTTATTAGTGGTGCAACAGATCCGTGACCCGAACCGAACTCTCTTCTCGGTTCGGCATTGTATGGTGCACGTGTCAGTGTGTCAAGCGGTAGCAGTCCAAGTGGAGGAGCAGAGGACCTCGAGAAACAGAGAGAGTTAAATTTCACTTTTTTTTTTTATTTGCTGATCCGAATATGGATCCGATCTGTGACTTAAAACTGTGATCCGATTCCAACTGAGTTTTTTGATCCGTTGCACCACTAATATTATATATATATATTATTTTTTTATTATTATTTTTTTTTAATGATAGTTATAATGCTAAATTTGCTATATTCTGACGCTAAAGGTTTTAAGAACTGAGCTGTGGTACACTAAAGTGTTATTATTAGTGTTTATTATGGAGTTCTTTCTGTGTTTGTCTTTTACAGCGGAACTCTGCCTACATGGCTCAGATGGCCTTCTTTGAAGAGGTGTGAATGCACAGACTGCTGCTGTTTAAGATCAGGAGGCAGCTCAAGAAATCATCACTACAGTGCAACACCATCCACAGGACATGTAATCCAACAATATCAAATCCTTGCATAAATAAGCTTTGGGAATAAGAGCTAAGAAAAGTATACTGATAGGTTTAATAATACAAAACATCTTATGCACAGATCAAAATATGCATACTGCAGCCATAAATGGCATGTGCCTTCAAGCAGTTCTTTTTTGTATTGCCAAATATATTATTGTAACGCTGGTAGACATGTTGAGAAAAAGGGATGGTTAAAAATGCATAAAAAATAGGAGATTCAGTTCCCATGTATTGGATCTAAGCCTCCTTTTTAGCTTTCATTTAATGAAATAAACAAATATAACATTTTAGTACAAATTCTGAATTACTGAATAAGTCTTTACACCCTCATTGGTGTGTTGCAGTTAATGGTAAACGTTTTTTTTTTTGTTTTTTTCGGGTTTTTTTTACCAACACTTTCTTAAAATATTTTCTCTTGATTGTCCTGGGCGTTTTAAAGTCTATTATTAATGATGGGATATATTCATGGCAGTTTAAACCAATGTTTCATGTTTGTGAATAGCGTCATAGCATTTCTCCACAGTAAGGAAAGCTTATGTGTGATATAAAACAGTCTATTCCCACTGCTCAGCTGGTTTAACGGTCCTAACACATTATTGTATTGGCAGCTCAAATCTTGCCTCTCTGTTCATAACGGTCACTTGGAGGGCAGTCTTTATTTCAGAAACATAACATATGTAAAGTACATATACATATTCCGAGTGTAAACTTTCCCTTTGAAATTCAGACCCTCAGAATGCTTCTCTATGGTTTTATTTCTGGTATTTACTCTGGTGGAGAGATCTGCTCTGATGTAACTGAGTTGCCTGACCTACTTGTCATTGTGTTTAACAGTCTTTGATGTTCTGGCTTTCAACTGTATTTATATTTCAGCATACTGTTGGTGCACACTTCAGTAGAATGAGAACCTTATGTAACATTTCAGACCATATTTTTGTTTCTGTTTTTGTTGTAACTTATTAGCTCTGCAAAAATTCTGAAATGTACAAAGATATAAAATGGAGAGTAGCTTCTCCTGAGCTTGCTGTGCCTCAGCATGCATACACTACAGTATACTCGTGTGTTTTGCCACCCCAATATATATTTTGAGCATTTTTGATTAAGTTGAATATTTGTATGTTTGTGCTTTTTCATGACCTCAGGTTAGGTTGTGCACATTCGATTATGAAGTTATGTTTTCCACAATAAAAGGGATAGACAGTATTTTTTATGTATATCAAAAGCATTGACCACATTTACATTTGTTATTCTCCTAATAACGATGTTTGTGCTTGGCAGAATATTTCCCATTTAATTTGATGTAGTGCTTGAATGAAGTTTTCTTGTTCTTATTGAGCTGATAAGTTGAATATCCCGTTTAAAATCGGTTGCATATAAAGTAGCTACATGGATTCTTACCAGGTAAAAATCTTGCTGATATTCATTGTATTTAGTTCACTGATATTAAAAGTGTCAAGGTATTTTCAAATATTTTCTATTTCAAAATGGAACAGAAAGCATTTCATTTTCTTTTCTTTTTTTTCTTTCTTTTTTTATTACCCTGTTGTGACTATGTGGAATTGGCATTGTATATGATGGTGGAACTGTGGATGTGTAAACATTAGTGATTAGACTGGCAGGAAATGTTGGATCTATAGCAATTAGACAATATCCAAAGTACTAAAAAAATTTTTTAACCTTGTATTTAGATAATACTTCAATAATAACACTATGTATGATGCATAATTATCACAGTGTCTTAGATATTAGAAACGTTCCTATGTTAGTAGTATATTACCACATGCACATTATGCACACTAGTGATGTGCGGGTCGGATATTTTTTCAACCCGCGGGTCCCGCTTTTATGAAATTATTTGGCCCGCCCCAGGCCGCTCCGCACCACTGTATCTATTTTTACAACCCGCCCCGCACCCGCAACCATTACATAGACGTACTAGGCATTGTAATTCC
>JBBKCR010000022.1:4833734-4844450 GCA_037577295.1 Ladigesia roloffi
AAGCCACACCTGAGTAACTGAAAACCAAGACCAACTGATTGCAGAGGTGGAATCAGGTGTGCCTCCTGCTGGGTTGGAGTGAAAACCTGCACCCACAGCAGCCCTTTCTGGATAGGTTTGACACCTGTGCTCTAGTCCATTGCAGTGCCTGTTCTCTTAAATATTTTTGTTGATTATAATTTATGTAGTAACAGTCAGAAAACACATACTTATATCATATGTTCAGTAAAGACAGAGACTTTAAACAAAGTATAGGCCTGTACTATTGTTATATGGAACGAAAGGAATGTTGATAAATGGTCAATCTACTTAATAACAAATATCTCTCTTCTGGATTCTGACATACAACAGGCCCCACGAGTTCCCTAATGCCTGTTCTTTACTACAGGATAATCAGAGTGATTCAGGGGCCAGTTTACTCCTCCTGGCAGTCACAAAATATCTATATCAATGTGATTTCATAATGTTTGCCTGGGCTTTTGAACCATGTCTGGACATAGATCAGTCAAAAAGGCAGTCCAGTGACAGCTGCTGCCGTAAGCCACAACAACCTTACATACCATTAGATCTGAGCAGGATGATACTGGGTCTCCTCCTGGGGCTCAGCATGTAGAAGGTCCAAAGAAGACAAAAACACACACACCTTTTATCTGTGTAATGTTGCCAGGGTGATATAAGTTGAGATGTGCCACTTTGAGGGACAAAATGGTGAAACATTTTGTGAATGTAAAACTGACACATGAAAGTACACATTCAGGGATGGAGGAGTGCATTTATGTCAGGAGTTTGCTTTGTGGTAAATAAATTACAGTACACATTACTTAGTTTTTTTACTAAATAAACAAGGCCATGACCATATTTATGGGATGACAATCGGTTTTATTTTCAGGTAATCGTATATTTACGATCAGCTGCTTGTGTGTGTGCTTCATCTAACAGTTATGGAACCTAAAGACTTTGTTCCTGAGCAAGATGTCGCAGTGGATATTTTACAGAAAAAGATTCTTAATGCAAAAAGCCCAGAGGACAAATCCAGATCTGAGAAGAAACTGGTGGAGCTCATGGAGGTAATGACTTATTCAAAACGTTAATAAAAAGCTCAGCTCAATACATTGTATTAGTTTGCAATATTATATTGTATAACTTGTTTTATTTTCATAGTCCAGAGAATTAGTCAGGAACTCTGTGCGCAAAATTGTTGAAAAATGCACAAATTCTCCAGAACACGCTGAACGAGTATGGAATGGAAAAAGCTCTGCCTATAGCACCAAGACATATAAGGAGGTTGTTGAGCACTTCAAAACCAGTTGCTTTAAATGTCAGGATTCAAAGGTGGGAATCTGTCATTACTCTATTCATACATGTTTTACACTAATTTTAAAAATGAAGAAAGCAGCCTAAGAAGACTTCATTAATTCTCATCTGTTTTTGTCTCCAGTATGAAACAGCACTAAAGTATATGCAAGTCTTTGCAAACTTAATTGAGGAGAAGGTTCCAGTGGAACGGTAATGCCTCATTAATACAGGCCATATGCTTTTAACTAAGAATTACTCTTTACTCATCACCCTTCAGGTATTTTTCATCAAATCTCAAGATAGTAATTACCATTGCTTCCTGTTTCATTTCCATATTTTTTTACAGTATTAAGGGTGCAATTGATGAGGTCAGTGTATCACTGAAGATGGATAATGTTACGCCACCCAAGGCTGAGAAGAAATGAAACCTATTGGAACATAAGATCTGCTCTCTGGGCAGCATTTAGTGTTCTACTGGATCTGCTGAACACAGGCTTCTTTTGTCTATTTTTTCAATTATTTTGGTTACTAAGGAAACTGGTTACCTGTTAATCAAGACACTCTTGTTTCATTTTAAAATGCCATTCAATCCCATTTTGATTCTCCTTACTGCAGTAATAGCCATTTATACAGGAACTCTGTCATTTTACAATTTTTTTTTTTAAATATAGGTCCTTCTGTTATATTTTGTATTCCTACAGAGCCATTTGAGGTCCTCCATGACTAATATTTAAAGGACTTTTGTCCTTAAAAGCATTCAAAAGTAAATTTGTACGGTAAATTTGGATAGGCTTGACTATACACAGATTAGCCCTAACAATGTAACATTGATAGTGGTTACTGGCGGTGTAAAATGTTCCAAGGATGGAGAAATGGTGAACCACCAACTCGATCATGAACATTCAGTTCTTCTTTTTATAGAGAACTGGCTCCAAAATGTTTAAATCTATTGTGTGGCCATGCAAATAGCATACCTGTGAATTAATTTTTAATTTTAATGCCCATCAATGAAACTGATTAGTGCCAGACTAGGCTCAGTCCCTATCTGGGGAAACTGCTCCTAAGTGTATGGGTTTAATACTCATCACCACCAAACACACTACCCTCAGCAATCATATTTCCCATATAGGAGTTTAATCAGTCTAAGTCAGTGGTTTTAAAATTCCAGTCCTGGGGACCAGCTGGTTAGGGCGTTTGCCCTGAGATCAGGAAGTTATGGGTTTGATTCCCAAGATTGCTGAGCACCTCTGAGGTACCCTGAGCAAGGTACTGTCCCCACACACTGCTCCCCAGGCGCCATGTTCCTGGCTGCCCACAGCTTCACTTGATGAAGGTGTTAAATGCAGAGAAAGCATTTTGTGCTGTTCACACTATGTACTGCTGTGTGATCACCTTTGACAGAATGGTCACTTTGATTTCACACCGTCCAGCAGTTTCAGCAACTGATCACACCTGATCCATCTTTTGAAGGGTAGCAGGTCCCCAGAACTGGAGTTAAAAACCAGTGGACAAATGCATACTGCTAAAACTTACAATCTGAAGATGTTTGATGGTCAATCTATAAGCAGGCAATATATGAATAATAAACAAATATGGCTTGTCTTTTTTCCTCTTCTGGATATGTTTAGTTCAATAACGTATAGCTTAAAATGAGTGATAATTACTAAAGGTGTGCAACACTGATCCATGACTCATTCATTACACAGATTTTTCTAGTTCAGAGCTTTATATGGAATTCAAATGATCTTCTTACCATGTAAATATACAAGCTAAATCACAAAGTGGCTTTTGGAGGGCTTTTTGGGTGTCTTCATTTGATGTGTAATATTTTACAGTGTTTCTAAAATAGTACATATATGTAAAAATGCATTCCACTGCCAGGATGAATTAAATGTCATAATTACCACGATAATGGTATTTATGATGATAATACATGTTGTGCAGATCTATTGCTTCAACTGATACATTTGCAGTGGTCCACCATACATATGCTAAGTATTTCTAAATGACCCATTGTTCTAATTCCAAAGCACTGGGAAACAGAGGAACAGAAAATAATTTTATTTATTCAGCTTTTCCAAATGATGTTTGCAGTGTTTACACTGATTTAGGTAAGTAATAGACCAGCAGATCTGTGTTATTGTGGACTCCAAATAATTCTGTTGTAGGAAGCAACACTGATTTATTGGTTTAATTATATTGTCTGTTTGGTCCAGCTATGGCAAAAGACAGGGATGATCTGATGTAGCTGTACCCTTGTTTGGGACATCCAATAATCAAAAAATCATAGAGTATTACCTCTTCACAGTCATGCAAAAAAAATACTGCATACTTAATAGACATCTGCCATTCAGCAGTGTGATAACTTGAAGGCAGTTTTCATTGACCAAATGTCCAACAGTTAAATATGTACAAAAATGTCATTTCTCAGTAGGAAACTTTTTTGCGGTTTATTACTTACTGTGATGGGCCAAATCTCTATATATGTTTACCACTGTTGATACAACCTCCAGTTTACATATTCAAGCTAATGAGAGAGGAAAAAATTCATTTGTGGTAAAACATTATCCTGGTATGTGTGCATTTGTAGTGCAGTATTATGGTATAAGGCCAGGTTTCTCAACCACTGGGCCGGAGACCACTGAGGGGCTGCAAAGGTTTTTGAGTGGGCTGCAAATATAAAATTGAGAGGGGCCACTGGTCCGCAATTGGTTAATTAAGATTATCTAATGTGGCCAAGTGTGCCATGGCAACATGCTGTGATTTACAGGTGGGCCTTACTGTTGAAAAGGTCGAGAAACATTGGTACAAGGTACAATCTAATAAATGTATTTGCAGTTATGGGCTATAATTTTAATTCCCCTTGGAATGAAAACAGAACATTGAATACTGAAATAAATACTGCCAGAATATGTGATTGCTGAAGAGAAACCATTCACAGCTCAGTATGTGTAGGGATGTTGAAGTCTCTGGGCCCTGTCTCACTGGGTTTCATGAATATACCTTCCATAGATTTCCAGTAGCTATGTTGGCTGGTGCTTTTCATGGCATGTACTTCCCTCTGGCCATGGATGGGCCTGCCATACTGCTCCCCCGTTACTGATAGCAGAGCATCTGTGGCTGTGTGGCGAAAACGCACTGACTCATCACGCTGCCATAAAGAGCCTCCACAAAGTACCGTCCATTCGTCCAAGTGGTCGCCCTCACCATCCTCTCCAAAAGCACTGACCTCCTAAATGAAAGAAGACAACATCATAAATGATTTATGCTCAATAATGCAGTTCTCATTTGGGCTTAGTATAAAATAGTGCAACAAGCAAACCTGATTGGAGGACAGTGGAGAGGCAAAGTAATGACTGTGCAAATTTCGTCCAGTGTTAACATGTGTAAGCCTTATATTTTGGCCACATTTCACCGGGGTCCCTCGATGACATGCAGCACCACTGGTACCTCGGACACTCCAGTAACTGTTGCTGTCCTCTATCGTGGTCACTCCAGTAACTGACTGTTGGCCACTACCTGATATTTAACAAGACACACATTTTTATGCTGAATGTTTATGATCAGAATCAGAAAACCTTATTGATCCCAGAGGAAATTGCTTATGACTGCACAAATACACAGAGAAAAGAATAGAAAATATGAAGTCTGAAACAATAAGTCCAATACTACAAAATAAATCCAAACTAGCAAATGCTCAAAATGAAATACACTGCTATATTCCCAAATGCTGCACATAAAGATAGGAATCAGTTAAAGGGTTTCTATTATTCAAATAATTTCCCTTGCTTTTGGGATAAAAAGAGAGTATGTAAAATGTTGAAACCATTCAGATTTTGAGATCTGCTTATTTAGTCTAGAGCAGGATAACACTTCTTATCCCTGCATAGCCTGTTAAAAAGTGCACCCAATCATAATACACATACCAGTCTTAAAGACAGAGTAACAGCGTATGTATTTTAGGATGGTGAAATTGAACTATAAAAATGAATGCTATGAACAGACTTTTGAAAAACAACAAATATATCTATGTAGGATATGAGTCTTCACAGGGCAGGGCAAATCTGTCTCACCACCTAATAAATATAGGAAGACTCGGTAATTAGCAAGATATAAAATCGTTAGGACTGGAACCAGAAACTTGAATGAGTTCTTTGGGGTGTGGACTGTATAAGAAATACTCACCGGAGCCATATCGGACATCGTGAGAGTGTAGCCTGACGTTGTGCTTCACATTGAGCAGCTTCACGACCGAGCCACAGGTGACCACACTTTGTTCTGTGGGATCAGAACTGTCACACGTACCGGATAATAAAACAGAAATGCACAAACAGGCCAGTGAAAGAACAGAGTCAGATGTGGCCATGGTGTTTATTGTGAGGGAGAAAGTGAGAGACTGGGGAAGGGGGAGAAAGAGAGAGAGAGAGCGAGAGGGTGTGTGGAAGATTACGTCCACATAGAAATAGACAGCAAACGAAGTAAACCCCTAGTGTGCGACAGGGCGCCCTTCCGTGGTCGGGAGGAGGAGATGAGGGAAAACCTCACAGTGTACTCGCTTTGGCCCTTGAATTCGCATAGCATCGCTTGATGCAGCAGTAACTTTATTACTCTGACCAGTTTATCTCTCGCCTGGTATCACGGTAAGTCTCTCCAAAGCTCATTTTGGTCCAGGTTTTTTCACTGCTGGCCGGACGTAACTTAATTCCCTACCGGAATCAAAATCACGCTGCGTTTCCTCGCCATTTTTGTTGTTTGCTGCTCCGAAATTGCTTCAGCTCTGTCAGTCTTCTCCAGCATTTCTACCAAACGACACCACAGGGCAAAGTAAGTGTATCTTGTTGCTTTCAGCAGTCACACGAGGTGTCGAAAGAATTGGTTTAAAAATTATAAAGACCTTTTTTGTTTTTAGTTAGCTAACTTGCCTAGCCGCTTCGATCAACCTGGTTGCCAAAGGCCTTGTTTGTGGTGTAGCATGTAGTAACGTTGTCCCCCTTTATGCTGGGAAGGGACAGCTTTTACTAAAATAAATCCAACTGGGTGTAATCTCCAGTCACGTTGTTTTTAGTTGTTATTTTTTGTGCTTTGGACCCTTTCCCCATCGAAATGGCCAATAATGGGGTTTTGCCTAGCGTCGGTGTTTTGTCAAGCGTCGAATTTAACTAGCTAGCTTTGTGGGAACAGATGTATGAAAAATAAGAATAATGTTTGTCTTTACATGCACTTCATTTGAGCACGTGGAAAATTGGGCACACGAATTACTAATCAAGAGAACATCTGATTTAGAGTAATCAGTAATTCTCTAGGTCATATTGTCATTGTGTTTATTTGAAAGTGTGTTTCTCTTATTTCGGTTTCCTCTGTGTTGCTGATCCTATTGCAGTAATATATTTATTGCACGAAGTACTCTTTTTTTAAGGTACAAATTGTGCCCTTTTAGCGTCTCATTGGATAAATATTTGATGCTTTTTAAAGATTTTCTGGTTGTTTGTGTCAAGGAACTTTTCAATGCAAAGAACTTAAGTTGGAGGCGATGCATAGTCCGTAAAAATTCGCCACCCAATCATAATTTTTCTTTGTGTTTCAGTAGCACTTGCAGACATGTCTGACTTCATTGAAAGTGAGGCTGAAGAATCGGAGGAGGAGTTTGAGGAGAAGGATCTGAAACCCAAAAAGACACAGAGGTTTATGGAAGATGATGAAGATGGTAAGAATTTGTTCTAGACTATAAAAACTATGGTACAGACAGCAATATTGTGTGTCTGTTCAGGAATTTAAAGACCTCTTTTGCTGTACATGATTCTAGAAGAGGAAGAAGAAAACACTGAAGATCAAGATGAACATGGAAACTTGAGAGGGCTTATTGACGATGGAAATGATGAGGAAGAGGAGGAGGAGGAGGAGATGGATGGAAACAGAAGTGCTGGAGGAGACAGTGACTCTGGAGAGGAGGTCCGTCATCGACGCAGGAAGCGTGGTAACAACCCATTTGTCTTTTAAATGTTTTGTTTACTTTACAGTAATGTGAAACATGGACCACAACTGTGCTTGTTTCACAATGGCTCAAATTATTTGTCTTTAATTTGGAATTATAAAGGCTGTTAATAATTTACTGCTTTATGTCAAACAGGATTAAGAAAAAATTTGTAATGCCTCTCTTCTAGCTATTGACGACTGCTTAGATGATGAGGATCTGGAACTCATTGAAGAGAACTTGGGGGTTAAAGTAAAGAGGAGGGTAAGTAAATGTTATATTTTCCCCCCTCTGTGCTCCACTAGTTCACCTTTCCCTTGGATTGTTAGAAAGCTTTAATAACAGTGGCCTCCTTTGATGATGCTGTATAGCGCCTTACATTGTTTTGAGAGAGTTGTGTTGATAAGCAATTTTGGTGTGAAAGCAAGACCGGATTGAATTTACTCTGACACACTGATTTAATTGGTTAATTTAAATCAGTAGAAGATTGAGTCTTTCACACTAAGTGCAAAGAATGTTCTTAACTCATAAATCATCGTCTGTCTTTCCATTATAGAAAAAGAAATATTCACGAGTGAGAACAATGGATGATGAAGGTGAAGATGATGAAAAAGACCTAATTGCAGATGAGATTTTTACTGGAGATGGAGATGGAGAGGTAGAAGAAGGAGAGGCTGTAGAAAGACGCCACACGGGTGATGACGAAGAAGAGGAAGATGAAGAGGAATCGGGTAGGAATAAAAAATAAATAAATAAAAATTTTGTACTGTAGTGTCCAGAGTTTATGACAGGGGTGGGCAAATTATGGCCCGTGGGCCAAGTCCTGCCAAATATTAATCTAAATAAATAAATTAATTAATGTACATAAATATATTGCTAAGTATTCTTAGTTTCAGCTTTCAGCTTATCAAAATATAGAATGTACTGCTTTTTACAATGGGATAAAATTAATTTTGAGCTAAATTAGGTTCAAGTTGTTGTTGGTTATGCCCTCCAACACAGTCCTGTTTTTTCAATTGAGATCCCTACTATGTTTTAGTATGCATTTTATTGTTTTTTACACTATAGACATAGACGATTTCATTGTGGATGATGATGGACAACCTATCACAAAAAAGAAAGGGAAGAAATTTTCTGGATACACTGATGCGTGAGTAATCAATATTTATAAAAGTCACTTTGTGCTTTCTGACAGTTTGGTAAAAACAGTCCAGTAATGGGTATTAATTAGTGGTCGACCGATATATCAGTTTTGCACCAATAGTTGATTCACAGAACTATCGGTTATCGGCAAAAATCCACGCCAATAGTTTTTGCAGGTTAGTTTTTGTTTCAGTTTGAAAGCTTTAATTTACCTCAATATTTATTAATATATTCACATTTATTTCATATAGCACATTTTCATGATTCAGTACTGTTTTTTGTAATAAAGTTCAGTACTATTTTACGTGGAGTGTTGTGTTATTTAGTTTTTTAATACATTTTTTATCAAGTATCTATTTTAAAAACTATTTGTTAATAAATCGGTAATCGGCAAGTACAGACCGACCTAGCTATCGGTATCAGTAAAATTCTATATCGGTCGCCCTCTAGTATTAATTGTAATGGTCAGCTTAGATTTGGTTTATGTATGTTTACCGTATTTCTCTTCACAAAATCCACCTAGCAAACTCAATTTTATAGTTGTGGTCAGATACTTCAAGAAAAGTCTACTATTGATATAGTACCAGAGCTTAATATGATTAATACATTTTGGAAAGCTGACTGAACATTTAGAATTTGTATATACTGTTGTAGTAATTTGATATTTTCATGTTGTTTTATAACTGGTCTCTGAGAAGCCAGAGCTTGAGTAAAGATTTCTAGAATTGCCTGTAACTTCTACAGCAAGTCAGAAAGATCTGGCAAATTTGTCCTTTCAGAACAATATTTTGTGGCCTTTTCCCTTGTAGTGCTTTGCAAGAGGCTCAAGAGATTTTCGGTGGTGATTTTGACTTTGCTGAGTTTGACACTGAGCCATATGATCATGCTGAGGAGGAAGAGGAGGACCAGGATGAAGAACAGTGGGATCGACCAAAGAAACAAACCAAGAGGAGAGTGGGCCGCCGCAGCATCTTTGAGATCTATGAGCCTAGTGAGCTGGAGAGCAGCCACATGACTGACCAGGATAATGAGATACGTTCCACAGACATGCCAGAGAGATTCCAGGTCTGTATGAAACAAGAACTTGCCTTAAAACAATGGTTCCCAAACTGGGGGGCATGCAGTGCAATTGCAGGGGGGGGGGGGGGGGGATTAATAAATGCAAATACAGTAGGCTAAACTAGGTCGACATTTCTCAAACTATGGGCCGCGGACCGGTGACGGGCCGTGAGAGTATTGCTGCCGGTCCCCAGAGCCTCTTCTGCACAAATCAAAATTCAGTCAGATTCAATTCAACTCAATTTTATTTCTATAGCCCTTTTTACACCAGGTTGTCACAGCTTTAGAGTCCAGGTCCAAGCCCCTAGTGAGTAAGACGGAGATGGAGGAAGAAACCTCTGGAGGAACCAAGACTCAAAAGGGAAACCTGTCCTCCTCAGGTCGACCCAGAGAGGTAGAAAATGGGGGGGGGGGGTAAATAACGAGACACCTTGGTCCTGGTGGAGCTGGGCTCTGTCGAGTGCAGTATCCGGAGATCGATCGAGCAGGTGTGCAGAAGGTCCCCTCAGAGAAAACTGAGAATGGAGTTAGTTCTACATAAGTTTAAGTGCATGATTTATGTGTATGAGGAGTGTAAGAAAGAATTTAAATACAGAAAGCGTGACTAAACAGGTGTGTTTTTAGCCTGGATTTAAAAACGGAGACTATGTCTGAGTCCCGAACGTTGTGAGGTAAGGCATTCCAGAGCTCGGGGGCTGTATAATAATGATGATAATGATCTTCCCCCTGATGATGCTTTGATAATTCTGGGAATAGTTAAAAGGTCAGCACCTTGAGATCTGAGTGACTGTGGTGGTTCATAGTAACACAGAAGTTCACTGAGGTAATCAGGTGCAAGGCCGTTTAAGGCTTTATAGTTCAGTAGTAAAATTTTGTAACCTGGATGTAGTCTGGATAGTAATGTGGTCAAATTTCCTGGTTCTCGTGAGGACTCTAGCTGCCACATCCTGGACGAGTTGAAGCCTGTTTGAAATTTTATTGGAGCAGCCTGACAAGTCTAGAGGTACTAAATGCATGGACAAGTTTTTCTGCATCGTGGAGACATAGTGCACTCCATAGTTTAGCAATGTTTCATAGGTGAAGAAAAGCTAAATCCGTGTATCATCCGTTCATTCGTTTTTCCATATGAAACCAAACCCCAAAAAAACGAAAAACCACTCGTTATTTCAGTTTTTGTTTCCAAAACCAAAACGACATAACGGATTACGGCTCATTTTCCGATTTCTCATTTTGAGCTCAAATCCAAA
>JBBKCR010000022.1:4857881-4882798 GCA_037577295.1 Ladigesia roloffi
ACGCACACACACATACACGCACACACACATACACGCACACACACATACACGCACACACACATACACGCACACACACACACACGCACACACACACACACGCACACACACACACACGCACACACACACACACAGACACACACACACAGACACACACACACAGACACAAGCACCTCTGAGGGCTGTTTTTGGTATTATCTCCTCCTGTGCATTTAATACATTCTCCTCCTCCACTTCAATCACCGGAGGGGCAGTGTTGCCTTATGTTTTTTCCCAAAACAAGCCCACGATGCTAATGTTTACAACATTACCTCTTAAGGAGAGGAGGGGCAAAATTGTAACGCCATCAATGATTGGCTGTTATGCAAACCCAACGTGCTACTCTATTGGCCCTTGTGCTGTCTGTATCATCGCATGCTCTAAAACTGAGCAAACTAGTTTTATCGAGTTTTAAAGCCTCCGCGTATCATCGCGATCGTCCTCATTTTTTATCCATAATAAATCGAGTTCATTTTATCGCCCAGCACTAGTGGCAACCCACTGCATTTTTTTTTTGTGTTGCACGGGTCAATGCAGATTCTGTATGGCCTTATATGGTCAAAGAAAGCTCATAATATTTGAGTTATTTATGTGGCATTTGATGTTACCAGTTTCTGTTGTATATGATCTTCTGTCCCATTTCTTGCAGGGATGCACACATGCTGATGGAGGACATAAAGCGTACAGTGGCTGAGCTGGAACAAGACTCCTCTCTGCCTGCAATAGGAGTTGAGCTAGTGGACAACGAGTTAGCTATGCTGTACATGAACGGCAAAAAGTCAGAGGTGACTTGGTTTGGCTTTGTATTATCATCAGAGCTAGAAATCGGTTAAACCGTTTGAGATGCATGTGAAATCTTGTGATGTTCACATTTGGTCTTTGTTACTGCTCCGTTTAAGCTTTTTGCTGTTTTGCTTCATATGTTTCTTTCTCTCACAGACGGACTTCAGGGACTACCCTCCTCTACTTCGTCAGGCTGTCTCTGTGGCCCGCAAAGTTCAGGACCCTCTGGTGGAGTTTGCCCAGGTGTGCAGCAGTGATGAGGACATCCTGTGCCTCAAACTTCATCCACTACAGGTAGTGTACTTGTTTTTGTGAATATTGCTCATATAACACTATTCAAATTCCTAGTTTGTAATGTTCCTGTATATTAAAGACCAATGTTTGCATAGCTAATGCTGTAATAGATGTTTTGTTTTGTAGTCTTAATAAATGTTGTTGGTTTTGTCTGTTTCCTGCTGTGAATTTCTCCAGGAACATGTGATAAAGGAGGAGTTGCTAGGAGCGCTCTACTGTGAATTTATTAACCGGGTAAATGAGGTTGGTGTGGATGTGAATCGAGCCATAGCTCATCCCTATACGCAGAGCCTGGTTCAGTACGTCTGCGGATTGGGACCAAGAAAAGGCTCACATTTGCTTAAGGTAAGCTACTCTCTAGTATCTAACGCTGAGCATGTGCTGCAAGACGAGAAATAATGTCATGATTCACTGGCTTAAAAAACTTTCTATCTCCATGTTTTCAATCAGATTCTGAAACAGAATAATACTCGCTTGGAAAATCGGACACAGTTGGTCACCATGTGCCATATGGGACCCAAAGTATTCATCAACTGTGCTGGTTTTATCAAGATTGACACTGCTTCTCTTGGAGACAGGTAGACTGTTGTATGGCTTTGCCCTGATGTTTGATAGGTCCATAAAACTCTGGCTAGCATAAAAAGGCTAAAGCATTTTCTTGTTCATCCTATAGCACTGACTCCTACATTGAGGTTCTAGATGGTTCTCGTGTACATCCTGAAACGTATGAATGGGCACGTAAAATGGCAGTGGATGCTTTGGAGTACGACGAATCAGCAGAAGATGCAAACCCCGCTGGAGCATTGGAGGAAATCCTGGAGAACCCAGAGAGGCTGAAAGACCTGGATTTGGATGCTTTTGCTGAGGAGCTAGAAAGACAGGTTAGTCATCAAATTTCACCCCCACTGTAAGATACAGGTTTAATATTTTACCTGTACATTATAAATCAACTTTTTAAATTCATTTTTTCAGCTGTTATAGAAAGTATTTCAGTGTAAATTTAAGAGTCCCTGTTGCTTATTGTACTTTACATGTAACCTAGGGACTGCTAATGTTCCTACTCTATTTGTGTTATGTCTCTTCAGGGTTATGGCAACAAAGGGATCACTCTGTACGACATTCGTGCAGAGCTCAGCTGTAGGTATAAAGACCTCCGAGCACCATACAGACCTCCGAACACAGAGGAAGTCTTTAATCTCCTTACCAAAGAGACCCCAGAGACCTTCTATATTGGTAGGTTATGTACCATAAGTCCACTGGATGTACATTAGTGCTTTTGCATTTGAATGAGAACATTTTGATAGTATCCATCTTTTCAGTTATTTTTCTTTTTGCTTAGAATTTATCCTTCTTCCCTTGCCAACTGTGTACAGGTAAACTCATCACTAGTGTTGTAACGGGCATTGCTCACAGGCGGCCACAAGGGGAGAGCTATGACCAGGCCATTCGTAATGATGAGACAGGACTTTGGCAGTGTCCATTCTGTCAGCAGGATAACTTTCCTGAACTCAGCGAGGTAAGGCAGTTCTTCTTTAAATGGAATACAGTTTGTTTAGCTGTTAAGGTGTCTGATAATTGAGAAAGAAAGCTTAAGTATATCACCACTTATTATGTCGCTATCTGAGCACTTGAAATAATGCATCAAGCTATGTGGAAATTGTACAACAGAATAACTGTGGTTTTCTTTTTAGGTCTGGAACCACTTTGACAGTGGCTCTTGTCCAGGCCAGGCAATTGGTGTTCGATCTCGCCTGGACAATGGTGTCATGGGATTCATCCCAACAAAATTTCTTTCAGACAAGGTAGTTAAGCACCCTGAAGAGAGGGTCAAGGTGAGTTACAGTTGGTTATGTTGTAAAATTCTTTTTATGTCTTTGTAAAACCTTTTATGTGCTCTACTGCATGAGCTCTGCAGATGCAAAATACTAAATTAAATGTTAAACAAAGGACTTGCATGTTGTTTTCCAGGTTGGTATGACAGTACATTGTCGTATCATGAAAATTGACATTGAGAAGTTCAGCGTAGACCTCACTTGTAGGACATCGGACTTGGCTGACAAAAACAACGAGTGGAAGCTTCCCAAGGACACGTATTATGACTTTGATGCTGAAGCTGAGGATCTCAAACATGATGAGGAGCAGAAGAAGAAACAGCAGAGAACCAGTCAGTGAATTATCCTCAGATCACTGCTTTACATACAACTTATGTTTAGGGACTTGCTATGATCTGATCTGATCTCATCATAAGCAGATCCTTAGTAAAGCAACAATTTACAGCTTTTTTCTCCTTAGTTCTGCAAATATCTCTTACTAATGTTTTGTATTCGCCCACATTATTTCCCATAGCTTACATCAAGAGAGTCATTGCCCACCCATCATTCCACAACATTAACTTCAAGCAGGCAGAGAAAATGATGGAGTCAATGGACCAGGGTGATGTGGTGATCAGGCCTAGTAGTAAAGGAGAGAACCACCTGACTGTCACCTGGAAAGTTGCAGATGGGATCTACCAGCATGTGGATGTGCGAGAAGAGGGCAAAGAGAATGCTTTTAGTCTGGGACACACGTTGTGGATTAACACCGAAGTGAGTCCTTAAACAAATCGTATCTGTTTGTGTGTTGTGTTTTGTGTTAAACTAAAATGTTGTGTGGCCTGTATAGATGCATTGTCCAAAAGTCTAATCATGCAAGGACGTTTTACAATTTGAAAACTAAATTTGGAATCACTTTGAAACAATCATGATAGTATTTCTGTGCCTAGTATAGTCGGAGTAAAAAAAATCCATTTATTTGCAGGAATTTGAGGATCTAGATGAAATCACAGCCCGTTATGTGCAACCTATGGCGGCATTTGCCCGGGATTTGCTCAGCCACAAGTACTTTCAAGATTGCAATGGTGGAGACAGGAAGGTGGGGTATCTGTGCCTTTCCCCACTCTTATTTTGCTTTCTGTATTCCTAATGTCAAAAATTATTTTGATGTGTCTGTGTTTTGTTTTTAAAGAAAATGGAGGAGCTCTTAGTAAGGACCAAGAAGGAGAAGCCAACTTTTATCCCATATTTTGTGTCAGCCTGCAGAGACCTGCCTGGAAAGTTCCTGCTGGGATACCAGCCTAGAGGGAAGCCGAGGTACGTTGGAAACTGAATATAGGCTTTAAACTTTAATAACTTAAATATTAACTTAAATATTCAGTTTGTGAGATATATGCCTACTTTTTTTCCATCTGCAGAATAGAGTATGTAACCATCACACCAGATGGTTTTAGGTACCGCACCCAGGTATTTCCTACAGTTAATGGCCTCTTCCGCTGGTTCAAGGATCACTACCAGGAGCCTGTGCCAGGTCAGTGGAAGCTGCAAAATGATTTATCAGAATTTTTGGATATCGGAATATTGGTTTTTCTTAGTCCTCTGCATGTGGTGAATTTTGCAATCTTATTTAATGTTCAATACACAGCTTTGTAATTTTGTGGTTTTGTCTCCTGACATTTTTTTTTTTCTGTCTGAAGGCATCACACCCAGCAGCAGTAGCAGAACACGAACACCAGCATCTGTGAATGCAACTCCTGCCAACATTAACATTGCAGGTTCTGTATGCACCCAAATAACAAAACAGATCAAGGTCCTTTTTTACTTTAAGATCTCTCAAATATTTTCCCTTTTTCTTGCTTGGTGCAGATTTGACTAGAGCCGTCAACGCTCTGCCCCGGAACATGACATCCCAGATGTTTAATGCCATTGCAGCAGTTACTGGGCAGGGCCAGAATCCAAACACTACTCCAGCCCAGTGGGCCTCCAGCCAGTATGGATACAGTGGAGGCAGTAGTGCAGGAGGAGGAGGCAGCAGCAGTGCATATCATGTATGGGAACCACACCCTGCAATTTGCTTAATCAAAATTAGGCACACTACATAAATTGTAGCTTAGTAGGACTTCCTCCTACATCTTTCGTTGTTTTGGGCTACAATGGCTTTATTGTTTGTTGACCTGCAGGTTTTTGCCACGCCGCAGCAGCCTATCGCAACACCTATGATGACACCAAGCTACTCATACACCACCCCAGGCCAGCAGCAAGCCATGACCACCCCCCAGTACCCTAGCAGCACACCACAGTCTTCTCATGGACACCACCAGCATGCCTCCTCCACGCCGTCATCCTCCTCATCTAGGGTCCGGACACCACAGCCCAAGTGAGTGCACACCCCACTTCACCAAGCAAAGAAATGCTAAGAAATGAGCGCTAGCTCCAGTATATTGCTTAGTGGTTTGACAACAATTTATACCCAGTAGTGATGTGTCTATAGATTATTTCTCTAAAAGGTTAAACCATTCCACTTTCTGTTCCTCGCTAGTTATGTGTTGCAAAGTGTATAATTTAAAAGCATTCAAAACTGGAAGTTGGCTAACAAAACAATTTAAATGAATGGTCTTATTTGATAAAATGCTTAATTAAAAAAGCCTCTGTTATCTGTGTAAATATATTTATCTATATTAACCAGTAGGTGTTTAAAAGCAGCAATACATCTGGTTATGAGTAAAAATGCACCAGCTCTAGAAATCTACAGCTGTTCATTTTTAATTCATATATTGTTCATAACTTGTTGCAGACAAAATGCTAAATTTTTCTAGTGTCCCAACCATATATTCTCTAAACTGTTTCTCTCCTCTAGGACAAGTGCACACACTGCAGTGGATTGGGGTAAAATGGCTGAGCAGTGGCTTCAGGAGAAGGAGGCAGAGAGACGGAAACAGAAGACCCCTCGAATGACACCCCGCCCATCACCCAGCCCCATGATTGAGAGCACACCTATGTCCATTGCTGGAGATGCCACGCCCCTGCTGGATGAGATGGACCGATAATAGGAGATTCCCCAATACATACAAATGCCCCCATTTTCACTTCACATCTCCATGTCTCTTTCTCACATTCTTATACACTCTGTATTGCGCACACACCCAGCGCTCGCAGTATTTAATTTAGAGAAAGAGGGTTATTCAGTGGTGACATGAGTCAGACTCTCCAAAATGAGCTGAGGACAAACTGATTCAGAATATGGACCTATGGAGAGAAGAGTTTTACACTTTTTTTTTATTTTATTTTATTTTTTTGAACAAATGCATGTGAGCACAGTATTTCCTTTTTATTTTTATGAGCGCTAAAAAAATTAAGACTAATTGTGGATGGTCTCTGTTGCTTGGCTGTTGAATTTTGTATGATGGCTAATCCGAACCCGTACATGTATTAAATGTGGATATGAATAGGAGACCTGTTCACCTTTTTGAATTCATCATTGTAATAAAACTGAATTTCAGAATTAAAAATTACATTGTAATGCACACACACCCTGGATCACCAGCCAGTTTCAGGCAGCAAGAAAAAGAAAGCAGTTTCCCTCTTTTGTAAATTGACCTTATTATAGTGTTCTGTGTTACTTATAAAATTTACATATTAATGTAAAAGTATTAGATTTAGAGAAATAGCTGATTTTGAATTACCATAAAAAGACTTGTTAACAACCAAGAAGGAGACAAAGAAAACAGAATCTATTTCATATCATTGTCTTCCAAGACATGCAAGATGAATAATTAATGGTTATTTTTGTTTGATATAATTAATTTGATTTTTTTTATTTTTTTATTTAAGTGTTCTTTTCTGATTGGCATAAAATCTAGAAGCAATTACTGGAACAACATTTTAAATATATTTTGCATTTCTTTGAATTTGAATGCTTCTATAATGTAATCAAAATAATGTTTGAATTTGCCTGGTTCCAGCTAATTTGGGTATTTAATTAATTTTTTTCCCTGCCCCTAACCTTTGTTTTTGGCCAAGCACAATGTTTTCATTCTCACTGTATTTTTGTAGTAGTCCATGCCTTCTCTCCTACCTAACCTCTAGCATAAATTCAAGTTCCTGCATTAAGCATACACAGACTGTGTCTTGATGTGACAAGCTATTTATACTGTGATTCAATCCTTCTGTTATACTTTGTTACTACTTTATCTGCTTATGCTTTTGTAGTTCATTTTTACCATTAGTCACTGAGGCTGGAGAGTAGCCTAGTCATTCCTTCATATTGTGTTTGAGAACATTTTGGGAGATATATACTTGCCCGATCATGTGTTTTGTACAGGGGTTGTGCTGTGCATCTGTAATGGGTGTTATGATAGCGGGAGGAGAAGGCAAAAGAATGTTACTTCTGTTCAGTGTAATTCACTGGTGATCACTTTCCTTTCTTTCCTTTGAAAATATTCTGTGAGCAGAATGCATGTGTTCATTGAAGCGATTCCATGACATGCTGAGTTTTAAGTAAAAGTAATAAGTAAAAGACCAGAATTAAAAGCCCAAACTCCCTGTCTCACGTGCATGTTTGAGAAATGTGTGTACACCCTTTCAGTAACTGTTCAGTAACATGGAACAGGAATGAGGGAATTGTACATAAGCCCCTATTGGAAGCATCTTTGGTAGAGGAGTGATGGAATGAAAATGTATATTTTTCAAAATGTAGCAATAATTATCCCAGAATTACAATTAAAACAATTACAACTAACAATTCATAACTGTGCCCTAAAATGTAGAACAGGAAAGCATATTAAAGATTGCAATATATCAAAACCATTTTTAAATTCAAGCAGTTTTATGTTCAAACTTAGTTTTCCTGCAGAACAAACTTATTGCTGCAAAAAAGATTAGTACTTCGTAATGAGATTTTTCCTATAATCAGATATTACCATATCAGTTTTCAAATGAGGATTGGCTCCATTACGAGAATTTGTACACATGAATGTGAAGATCTTTGTCTGTATTTTGTATAATCTGTGTAATCTATTTGGTTTCCCAGCTGAATGAAACTCTTCTTTCACGCTCTAAGAAAACAATCCCAGCATTTTTCTCAGTCTAAGAATCCAGTGATCTGATGTGTCCAGCAGACTCTGGTCATGGGTGCTGGCATATGTATCATATTAGCTGAAGAAACACATGATGCAGTTGAAAGAACAAAGACTCGACTTAAGCATCCCACCATGAAAAATTCTTGGAGGGCATTTAAGGAAAATGTGATCTCTTATGTAAGGGTAAATAAAAACACCAAACCCGCACTAGTAAGGTTGGAGCGTTACGATAAATGCTTTAATCACCAGCAGATTTGTATTGTCATGAATTTTAGCAATCCAACCACACACACAGACACACATGCAAATCCAGCTGTATTTACTCAATGCAGTTTATAACATTCAAGTGAAAAAAATCATCAGTCCAGAATTTAAATTTTTTTATAACAACTGTTGGATGGAGGGAAATCCCCTACTCTCAGTACCTCATGGCACCAGATTTTGTTTTAATTACTGCCATGAATTTTGTACAACTTTTCACACTGCTGGTTTCCTTTCATTACACATATGTTCAATACTAGTAGGGTTCAAGTCTGGGCTCTAACTTGACAACAAAATGATACTCAATTTTTTCTCCTTCTTTGGTTCACTGACTTGTTGGCAGGCAAAACTTCTTCACTTTGACAACTTGCTGGCACAGGGCAGCAGGTTTAGTTAGTTTCATTTTTATCCTGACAAGATCCTCTCAGAGGAACCCCTAAAGAACAGGCTCAACCACCTGCAGGCTCAACTGTGTGTGTGGTGTTCTTTGGACAAGCTGCACTGGCTTTCTCCCAGATGTACTGTTTTTTGTGGAGGCCAAATATTCCAGTTGTTGTCCATCTAAATATAACACCTTTTCCACTTGGCCTAATAAACTTCAAGGTCCGTTTTAGCAAAACTCAATTGAGAGTTAACACGGTGTGTTTTTTCTTACATCCCTCCCAAACAGGCCACATTTGTGGAGCACTTGTGATATTGTCACATGCCATAAATGCTTGTAACTGCTTCAAGGTTTCCTTAGGGTTCTTGGTAGTCTTGCTGACCAGTTTCTGTCTCACCTTTCTATCCAGTTTGGAACAACGGCCTGATCCATAGAGGGTCCTAGTTGCACCAAATAATTTCTACTTTTTAATAGACTTTATTGCCCTCTTAGGACTTAATTACCTTTTTGTATCCATCCCCTGACTTGTGTCTGTCTAAAACTTTATGCCTGAGATCTTACACTAATTGCTTTAACAATTGAAAAAGTTATTTTTGTGTGTATATTCATTTCTACCTGCAAAGCAACAATATATGAATATTTTGAAGAGGTGATTCTGATTCATCTACATATATACCCCCAGTCAGTACACATCCCCCACAGAATATAAACAAATAATTTATCCTATTGTTCTGCACAATTTCTATTTTCTATTTTGGGGAAATAATATAAAAAAAGGAAGAAAACTTGACTATTTGTTTATTATTTACCATTGCAAAAGAGCTGAATTTCTTCACATTAAACAAATGATTGTAACAACTGGTAATTCATGCATAGAGACAGATGGTGTGTTGTTCCATATATGATCCTTGTTATGTTTTTTAAATTCACATTTCTGCCAAGAAAGGCTAAGTCCAAATATTTCATTATCTGAGTACAGCTTGAGCTGTTTGTCTTCAACCTAGTATCCCAAGACAGAGCAGCCCAGTGAAGTGGCCCTCTGAGTTCTGGCGTGCCACTGCGCTGCTGCTCTGTGTTTCAGACCTCATTCTCAAACATCTATTCACATCTCCTTAATGCACCTTAATGCTCCTAATGACAGCAGCTCTTTTTCTTTGAATATTTAAAGCCACTGTGGTCAGCAGTGATATCTGTAAGGAAGATAACAGGAGCAGTCAAAGAGGGAGACAGACAAGAGTTTTATCTTTTATTTAAAGTAGAGATTTTCACCCCAGTCAAGTCCATCTAGCAGGGCTGCAGAATGCTAATTAGCTCTGTAAGACTGGCTGGAGGATTCTTAGGCATGGACTGATCCTTTAAAACCATTCTTTTGTTAATGTAATGCCAAAATCTTGTCATTCCAATTGTTCCTGTTATATTCTTCTTGTAATTCATGATTAATTGAATAATAAGTTATTCAAAATGCTGTAGATGGGACAATCACAGTAATGAACGTGTAAAGATCACTTACTGATAATATCACTTGCTTGTCTTGTGTTCTTCCTCTCCAGTTCTCCTAATACAGTAGCCTCAAAGGTAAGTGATGCAACACGGAGAAAAAAGTTTCTCACACTCTCTCCTGTTTGTGAGGAAACAAATGGCGGCACTTTGCATTGATATTATTTTAATGATGGAATCATATCAAGATATAACAATAACTACTTCTAGATGTTACACTTCTAGATGTCCACTTCTAGAAGTTACAATCACAAGCCGTGTTCCCACAGTGAGGTCTTACCTGAGAGAGCAGACACAGCCCAGTACTCAGCTTTGATCTCTTCTGACAGCTTGATGGCTTCCTGCTCTATCTGGGCTAACAGGTCTGGATGCTGAAAGAAAAAGTTATCATGAGTTCAACAGTCAAGCATGTGACATGCATTCATTTGAGAATGAACTCACACTCTGGTCCTTCTTGGTCCCCACAAGGAAGAGCAGTACACTGGAAGGATCATTGTCTATCATGGCATCTTCAAGCCACAGTCTGCATGGTTTTCGCAAAGAGATGAGTGAGATTAAAAGTCCAGCTTAAGTATCAGTTCTAAATTAAACCCTACTCCCACATTTAGATGTGTCTAACGTAAGTGAAAAAATATATGGCATCACTATGCCTTACCTTGCATGATCCAAAGAATAGTAGTTGCTTAAGTCAAATACTACTATGATGGCTGCAATTCAGGAAAAAAGCAAAACTATTTTATCATGAAACCTCATTCACAACCAGTGCAGACAAATACAAACGGCTTTTACCTTGGGCCCCTCTGTAGTAGGTGGAAGCGATGCATTTAAACCTCTCTTGACCTGCAGTGTCCCACCTACAGTGGCAACAAACATTCGTTTAGACGTTTCATTTCAGAATGAAAATGGACTGCAGTGGAAGTTTAAACACTCTGAATTATGAACATTTTATAGTTTAATTACATTGTGTCTCATTGTCCATGTACAGTAATGCATTTTTATATCCATGGTGTATGTATTTCATTTTCCAGAATATGATTCATGACTCACAACTGCAGATTGAAAGGCACTCCCAGAACTTCAAACCTCTCCATCTCAAAGTCCACACCAATCGTGGCTTTGTAGCCTTTGTAAAAAGAGTCCTTACAAAACCTTTGGGGAAATCATTTTAAAAAATAAACCTCGCAACATCATTCAGAGATCTTTTTGACATATATTTTTGAGAACATAATAGACAACATAATGGTTTTACAATATGCAGATCCAGTTAAATGGGCTCAAAAAGGTGTTTCTTTATTTTCATCCTCAAGTTTACACATTAAAATTAAAAGTTAATACATATCAAGTTATAAATAATATATATGGATCCACTACAATATTGGCTTTCTACCAAATGGCAAATCTACTTTGACCCACCCAACAACAAAACACCCAACAAAAAACAGATATTCCATTAATTTACAAGTGTCACAGTAATTTGAATGATAAAGTGATTCTGATAGAACAGTAAATTCTAGTCCATTTCCACAAAAACCTACTTATTGGGTGGGGGAATCCAACCTTCATATATGTGTAATAAAAACAGATATTTAAATACAAACTCTGATCACAGATTTAAGATTATGACATATAAATACCCAAATTTAATCACTTTTGACTGCTGCTGCACATATTATTCATATCCACTTTAGCAGTTATATTTAGTAATCTCCCTCACATATAAAAAACACATAATGACTTTTTCTTTCTAATTTAAAATAATTATATGCCATATACTAAAAGTCATTTTATATTTTTATATGTGAGAGAGATGACTTAAAATATAACTGCTAAAATGGATATGTATAATAAAATATGTACAATACTTTTATCTGCTCACCTATTGATTAAACATGTTTTTCCCACTCCAACATCACCCACAACTATGACCTTTGCAACATTAAATCTGTAGAGAAAAGCACAAAAGTTTTTTTTTGTTTATTTTGCACACAAATGAATGTACACCAAGGGAAGAGCCCTAGCTGAAATGTAAGAAACAGGACTTACCCGATTCGGTCTCCCTTCAGAGCCTGACAAGCATCTTGGACTGTAACATGAAAGGTGTCTTTGGTGTGCACTGCAGCATCCTTTGTGAAGCACTAGACAACACACCAAAAAATCAGGATTAAATATTATTATAATTATTATTATTATTATTATTATTATTATTATTATTATTATTATTATTATTATTATTATTATAATTAAGTAGAAGAAGAAGAAGCAAGAATAAGAAGAATGAGAAGAAGCAGAAGAACAAGAACAAGAACAAGAACAAGAACAAGAAGACAATCAAAAAGAACAAGTAACAAACAGGACAACAAAAGTAAAACAAAATGTGCTTTACTAGGGTGAGCTCAGAGATTATCCGGTCTTCTCTTATGGGCGGTAGGGAACTCATAGTCGGGGTCCTTGAGAAGTAGTCAAATGGATAGTTGCACACAAAAAAAAACTGCAGCTTTTTAGAGAAAATGCCGCTATGAAGACAAATTTTAGACCAAAAGATGTACAATTAAAATACATTACTGCCCTTCATATCTGTAATACTAGAAAGTCTAATCAGTTACATAGCTTATTATGCAATGCAATATTTTATAGCAAATATGTAACAATTGTTTAGAAGATCAGTTTGAAAATGTAGCAGAATCAGCAGAAATGCAAACATTAGTACATACCAGGTAGATTTGAATTGATCAAACCACAATGATGAGCCTTCTGGATTCCACGATGTCAAGAGCCTCTCATCATAGAATCACATTTATTTCTGGTTCTGCGCTGGAACTGTGTAAAGATAATTCTACATCTAATGATGAGACTAGACGTGTTTAGATTAAAGGTAAAGCGGTTCTATTCTCAACGGCAAACTCCCGTTTGTGAAAGCATTCAGCTAGACAATGAGTTCACACTCCTGAATTCTTCTTCTTGTTGGGAATGAGCAATACAGTGTTGCAAACTATCTCCTACGGAAAGTGCCTGAAGTTGACCCAGAAAGTCGCTAGATGTCGCTACATGACGACACGCGATAATTTGCATATACACTACGTCATCGCGCAACGCCGTTCTCAGAAACATATTACGAAAGGCGAGGAAGGAAAGGAGAGGTTTGGAAAGAGAAAGAGACCATGCTCGTTTGTGGCTTCTAGAAAAAATCCTGTGTTACATACCTGAGAGGGGGTTCGTTTTTCACTTTACTTAAAATGATTAACTAATTATTTTGCTTGAATTTGTTCTTGTATTGTGAGTGCGTGAGATCTACCAGTCGATGAAATACATGCGCATGCGCAGATTGTTCCCTTGCCGAGCGTCTGGACGGACGGATGCAGAGCCAGGCGGATCTGCAGGGAACTTCGCAGACATCCCAACCTGCAAAAACTCATTTCATAACCGCTGGTTATTATCTACAAAATGGCGTTCAACTACAAGATCCATGAAGCAGCCGTGTTCTTGCGATTTCGAGGTTTCTTCCTCCATCTGAGGGAGTTTTTCCTCGCCTATGTCGCCTTCGGCTTACTCACTAGGGGCTCGGACCAGGACTCTGTAAAGGTGCTTTGTGACAAACTGGTTGTAAAAAGCACTATATAAATAAAACTGAATTTAATTGAATGTCTGTACACGACCCTCGCAGCCTCCCTGATCAGATCCGCGCATGCGCAGCTGGCGTCTTGCGGCCAGATTGGTCCCATGTCTAAAAGATAAGAAAAATAAACCTTTATTATTTCCACAAGATATATACTTTTTTTTTTTTTAAATAATCTATGTTTACATATATTACAAAGGTGTGTGTGTAAAAACAAATTATTCGACAGAAAGAACCTACACTAAATAAATGAATAAACCAGAATCAGAAACAGAATCGCATATATTGGCCAAGTTTGTGAGCAGGAACGAGTGTATAAATGAACAATACAAGATGATAAACAATCTAGATCTTGTGCACTGTATAAAAATCTCTGTTATAACTAAAATAACAGGATGAACACTATATGTATTTTTAAATGCAGCCTTATTGTATATATACAAATAAATGACTATATGTACAGTATATGGGCCTATGTATCTGTATATATTTTAACTGTTTAATTAACATTGATGCTCTATACATGTACATATTTTACATATCAATTTAGATAAATACATATGCATGCAATTTATATAAATTGTACCTTAAAAGTTTTCCTAAATAATATATATATAGCTAAAGATCATTATATATATTTATATATATATTTATATATATATATATAGAGAGAGAGAGAGAGAGAGAGAGAGAGAGAGAGAGAGAGACAGAGACAGAGACAGACACACACACAGGATCACGTTGTAAGCAATGGGGGCGGTACTTCCGGCGTACTTCCACGTTATGGGGAGTCTCTAAAGTTCCAAACTGCAGAAACGCGCCGCTGGCTCACATTAATTTCTGATGCTGTTTGTGATGCAATTTCACCGGTAAGTTGATAAAATACCAGCGTTTTTTAAGTTATACAATATATACCCCGTTTCAGCTGTCCTTTATGTAGTCGATACTTACAGTATTTAGTGTAAATATAAATGTTTATCTTGACAGATCCTCCATGCATAAACTGCTGACTTCCATATCTGTGCCAGCTGCAGAGTCTAAAAACGACAGTGTTGTCACTTCAGTAATGCATTTTACACAAAAAGGTTTATTTAAGCAGGACAGGAATACATATTTGGTCAGGTTTCTTTGTTAACCATAGTGTGTTCCTGATTAAATAAACTTCATACATTTTTGAATATGTCAAATGTACATATGTGTTAGCTAGCGACAAGCAGAGCAACAATAACACATCAGAACTACTGCTTTTGTGTAATAACTTTAGTGCAATACCATATGTGCACTCCATGCTGTTAGGAATCCTCTATGTGCAATTTACACTATTTCTATTATACTGTCATGTGCAATAATCTGCTGCCGTGGTTAACATTACATTATTTGTCTCTAGCTTTTCATTTACTTCATACCAAATTTTGTCGTTGAACAATAGTTGTGTTACCCATATATTTGATTCAATATCATTTTAGATAATCTTCTTTATGGGGCCATCATTTTTTAAGGCTTAGGGTGGTGTATTAATGTTGTGGGGGCAGCATCTGCTATTAGCTTTAGTGTGCCTCTTTTGTGGAAATTAATTGGTCATCTTCAAAGTGTATTTGCAGTGAGGCTTGTAAGATCAGTTTTAAAATAAATCACTGGCATCATTGTACTCTACATTTTAAAGCATTGTGTCTTTTGAAATGTTAAGAAGACATAATTATGTTTTTCACCTGTCTAAATGTATTGTACTTGACAATACATTTTTCCATTGTTGTATTTTTTGTGTTTCCAGTCCAATTTTTTTCCACTGACAATTGCCACCATTTATTTTCTTTGGCCTGTGTCCTTGGGAAACCAGACATGTGGAATCTTTTAATGCTGCACAGCCAACCATGGTGTCACTTCTCTGTAAAAAGTTTGTTATAGACATTGCTGTTAGATCCCAGACTTCAGTCAAGTTATAGTAAACAGTCGTTTATATTTCTGTCTTTCATTTTCTTCTTTTTTGTATTTCTTTAATGGCATTAGCTGCTAAGGGAGGCTTACATATAAGATTTTCACATATGCATTGTACCTGTGTACCAGTGATAAATGATGGGACAATAAAATATATTTGATTTTCCATATTCATCCTCGTTGAATTTTCCATGTGCGAATTGCTGCCTGAAACTGCAGGTTGCCTTTTGTTGTTGTTATTCTATGATATCTGTGTGATACACATTAATGTCAATATAATTTTATTGATCTTACATTAATATCAAGGATGTGTGGTAGACTGAATACTGTAAAGTAAACTAAATGCCAACATGCTAATATCAACAATGCTGAAATGGACCATTTTGGGCAGGTTTATGAGATCATCCATTGTTTTTTTTAAATTCTATAATATTTATGATGCATCAGTTATATAATGTTGAACATTAGAACTTCAAAAAATACTGCAGATTGGTATATGCAATGTATTCTAGCCTTGTGGAAATAGGCGCTAATGTTTGGATGCTAACGCTACAAACGTTCTCTCTAAAAATAGAACATGAACAAAACTACAAAACTGACATTGATAATATGCAGAAAATATATAATAGTGACACGTGTACTTGTGATTGGTATATTGCTATATTTACCGCTAAAAACTAAAAAGACTGCCGCCGGCTCAATGTAGGACTATGGAAGGGCAGCATTTGTTTGGAACTATTGAGGCTTCCATGGACCATGTGACCGGATAGGGCGATGAGATCAACCCTCTCTCTCTACGGCTCTGAAGAGAGCTATGTTCGGGTCCGGAAATGCGCGGTCTGCATGGCTGCTTTCTGAGAGCGCATGCGTGCGCATGCGTGTGATTAAGCCGGGGCTGACACAGCCCCTGAGAAATAGAAGAGAAACCCCAATCGTTCTTTCTTTCTCAACATGGCACCGAAGGCGAAGAAGGAAGGTGAGCTCCGTTTATTTATTTTCCCTTAAAAACAACATTTGCTGTAAAATTATTATTGAGTTTGCTCTAATACTAGCTGTAATACAAATATTATCCTTGATGTGTTGGTGTGGTATTATACGGATATTTAACAAATGTAACTCTGAAAAGCATGGCTGACTGGCTGAATGCTAACATGCCTTTTGAAACACCTGAATGTAAGTCGTTTATTTTGCTGCCAATATTAAGTGTAATTTCGCTTCAGGAACTAGCATTGTGACATGTTTTCCTTCTTTTATGTTTTATCAGTGTTTCATGTCCCAACCTTATGAGAGACCTATTTCTAAGATCATTTCTATAATTTTTTTTCAATGTAAGCGTTTGTAAATGTTATGTCTAGCCCTTTATTGCTGGACTATTAACAGCTTGTAAGTTTTGGCTGTTTGATCTGTGTTCACCGTACAATAACAAGATAGGATGACTACAGTTATATTTTAATTGTGACTTACTTTTATTACATTTAAAATTTCAACAGCTGTCCCAGCCAAGACTGAGGCCAAGTCTAAGGCTCTGAAGGCCAAGAAGGCTGTGCTGAAAGGGGTCCACAGTCAAAGGAAGAAGAAAGTCAGGACTACCCCTACCTTCCGCCGGCCCAAGACCCTTCGCCTGAGGAGACAGCCTAAGTACCCCAGGAAGAGCGCACCACGCAGGAACAAGTGAGTTTTCAGCAAGTTGGACTATTAAATGCTCTGTTAAACAATGAAATGTTCTATACTTTTCTGTTTCTGATATGAAAATAAAAAATTCTTGTTCAGCTTAGTAGTTATGGATAATCAGTGGCTTTTCTATATGTATAGTAATGATACATTTTTGTTTTTCATATTGAGGATGCAAATGATGGGAAATTGCGATCAAAGCATGATACTTTGTGATTACTTTTTTCTACACTGATGCATCCTAATGAATCTTTGTAATACAATTTTTGAATGTTTTGTTCATATAAATGTGTGGAATGTAATCTGGTCCTACAATCTGTTTTTATTTCAGACTGGACCACTATGCTATCATCAAGTTCCCTCTGACCACGGAGTCAGCAATGAAAAAGATAGAGGACAACAACACTCTGGTGTTCATTGTTGATGTCAAAGCCAACAAGCACCAGATTAAACATGCAGTCAAGAAACTGTATGACATTGATGTGGCTAAAGTAAACACACTGATCAGGTATGATTTTAAATATTGTTTAAATACTTCCATGTAATGATGTAACATAATTGTGAGATTTAATTTATGATTTCAAAGGAACCATTGATTCATGGGACATTTGTAACATTTATTTTTTTACAAATCCAATGTCTGGTGACTTTTTTTTTGTTTGTTTGATTTTACTTAGGCCTGATGGTGAAAAGAAGGCATATGTTCGTCTTGCACCAGATTATGATGCGTTGGATGTTGCAAACAAGGTAAGAAATCTCAAACAACTGATTTCCGTTTTTCATTACCTTTTTAAGGGAAGTTTAACAGAATACTGCGAACAGTGAATGATATAGCCATTTGTTGCAGATTAGATCAGATATTAAAAGCATGAAGATGGTTAACTTTGTTAGCAGTACTCATGGGGAAAATGGTTGGCTAGCTTTTTTAGAAATGTTAGCGCAAATGATGTCATTGTTTCTAACTGAATGAATATGATGCATTCAAAGGAACCACTGATGCCAATTCCTGCTATAATGCACCATGTCATTTTTTTATGTTTAGTGTTAAATGTGATTTTCATCTCTTTTTTTTCAGATTGGCATAATCTAAACCTGTGCTTGGTGTGTACAGAAAAATAAATGTTTGTAAAAACATGTGTTTTGATTTTATTTGCTGTGTACACTTGCATGTAATTTGTTATAGTTGAGTGCATACAGGAAACCCTTTTAGTTGTCATTTTCAAACCCTCTCCCAAGTACAGCCATATCTTGAACTATCCAGTTATGGTAAATAGCCGTTCAGTAAGATAGTGGGCTAAATGAGTCTCTAAGAACTTTTACTTTAGTCACAAATGGTTTGTCAAATATGGACTGATATAAAGTGTATACCTGCATATAATGTGTAAAGTCAAAGTTTGTGTTTAATTTGGCAGCTTCAAAGGACTTAAGATTTTCCCTAAGTGGCTTGTAATGCTTTTGTAACTAAAAGTAAATGTGTGTTTTTATGTTGGGTTGGGTAGTCAATACTTTTAAGTAGAGGTCGTTTTTAGTGCAGGTAGTGTTTTTTACTTTAGTAAATCATAAAGATCAGGAATTTATTCCACAAGAGGGCAGCAGATGCTGTTGTCAGGGCTATGTTCTCCAAATTACTAGGGTGCTTATTGTGAACGGTTTCCATGTCCTACTAGTTGCAGTTAAGTTTAATTACTGAACTTTCAGCTGGTCCCTTTAGGATGAAACAGGTTTTGTTTAATCTAGGAGACTTGATGCGTGTTTAATCTTCCAACTGACTGCCTTGCGTTGTGATTTATGTTACGCTCATAGATTAACTGAATAGGCTTACCTGTCTGATATCTGATCAACTAGGACTAAAAAAGTACTAGATTTATATATTAAATAAAATGGTTGCATCACAGTTTTTACCAAGAGTTTAAAGTCTGAAATGTTCTTTTTATATTTGGTCAAACTTTGTTCTTGAAACACAGCACATTTGTGTAGGAAGGACATTTATATTGTTAAAAGTATCAAAACATGACTTTTAACCCTTGTGTTGTCCTCAGGTCATTTTTGACCTGAAATGATAAATTTAACTATCATAAAAGTGATTTTTATTAATCAAATGGTCTGAAAAAAAGTGAAGTGCTACGCAAGATTGAGGTTTAACTAATTTAATTAATTTCTATGGTTTTAATTGGATTTTAACACCTGTTGTCCTCGTGGCCAAAAATGACCCCTCAGTACAAAGGGGTGCAATAGGTTAAACACCATACTCCTTTTCAAAACATTTTTGATCTTGGATGTCTGACATTGGATCTTTGATGTATGTGGTCAAGCAATGGTTAACACCACACACAAACGATTACCTGTGGCAATTTCTTCACGCTGAATGGCCTGGCTTGCAACTACTGAGAAGAAAGCTGTACGTGGCTGGAACAGTACGGAGGAATAAGCCTGAACTCCCCCCTGCACTGGTATAAAAAATGAACAGGGCTTGGTTCTCATCAAAGTTTGCCTTCACTGAGACCCAGTTAAACTAAGGTGTAACACTATTGATTGACAAACTCAAATGAAGTGGGGTCATTTTTGACCCCTGAGGGCCACAGGTGTTAATTTCTGCCATTAAAGAAATTCAAATTATTAAATTAAACATTCTCACTAAAGTTCAACATACAACACTCTGTTGCTAGTCAAATGGTAAAAAATAAAACATTTTACTATCTTATTGTCTTATTTCATTTTCACTTAAAATCAGAGTTTACTCTATGCAAACAAGGACTGGTGGCCTTATATTGCAAAATCAAATTTATGTTTTGTGGTAATATGTTGGTGTAACACTGAATTGATTGACAATTCATACTTCATACTTTAAAAAACAGTTGTATGGAAATCAGGAGGACATAAGGGTTAAAACAATTACACTTAAAATGTAAATACTTATGTTTTCATACAGGTTTAATCTCACTACACACTGTATCAATCAAAATACCCCACAAGAACAAGAGTTTGTTGATGGTGATGTTTTTTATTGTTTAATACTTTAAAAAATCTGCCACAGCGTAAGTTCAAGTCGAGCATTTACTGTTTGAAATACCATCACATACAGGATTGTATTCAAGCCACAGATTAAAATACAAATGGTTCTTTAAGTATTGTAATGTTTCACATGTGCAATACATGTCCGTTATTTGAAGAAATATTTTCTTCAGGAAGGAAAAGTAAACCTAACATTTCCTTCTCAATCTTTGCTGAAGATTCTTCTCAACCAAAATAGACTATTAAAACATGAGCAGAGTTTAAAATACAGTAACTTTACAAAGTAATTTACAGATTAATGTCCAATATTAGGCTTATAAGAGCAGTTCATGTTTGAATATCCTATGGGTTGCTAGTCTTTGGCAAACTTCAGTTTGCCGTTCTGTTGACTGTGTTTTGGGAAAAAGTCCGCCCGTAGAAGGCGGTAGAAATATATTAGGATCATAATGTTCATTAGCATTAGGGAGACCAGGAAATACAAGGCATGGTCTAACCAAGAGTAGTTATAGACAATGTAATAAGTGAGGTAGAACTGAGCTCCGAGTCGGAAAGTGACATATGTTGCAACGTTGAGCATCTTGTTGATGGAGTATATGAGCGAGTCTTTGGTCACTCCTGCCAATTTGAGCAATAGACGTAAATGCAGAAAAACACTGTTGACTTCAACAAAGAGCGCTACCACAGCCCCTACCACATAGCGACTCGTAATCACAGCATATAGGAAGGTCCCAATCACCTGTGGAAAAGAAAGACTTCAGAACATTTCAAGTTTGGAGTATGAACCTAATGGAATATATCATGACAAATAGTTCATAACACCACTCCCTGAATATATAAACACAAAAATTATATATGTTATGTTGTCACTGCTAGTTTAACATTATCCACTTCCCGCCTTGTGATAGCCCAGTGTTTAAATTTTGCCTCCAGGGCCAAGAGTTATCTAAACAAGTCTTCATTAAATTAGGTGCTGCTGGTTGATTTAAAAACATGCATTTGACCTTTGGATTGCAGAGGCGTGCCAGTAATCTATGTTCTTCTACAGACAAATCCAATCTTGTCACATTTTAGTTAAATGTTTTTTATAGACAGAAACACAGTGCTAAGATACATATTAGAATTTTCTTAACTCTTTTTGCACAACTGCTTGTCTGGCAAATTGGACTGGAAGATTTACCAAAACATGATGAAGAAGAAACTCCCATGATTCTCTGGCGTAGCCACTGAAGATGATGTCTCCAGCATCCTGAATGAAGTATCCTGACAAAGAAAGCTGAGTTCATGTTTTGATGATTTAAAGCTGAGCTTTAATGTAATTTGCACAAGTTGAACCATGCCTTCACATCCTGTTTGTAATTTGTTGAACAGAGTGAACAATAAAATCCTTGGCTAGATTTCTGCTTGGCTACTAGTTCACACTTTCATAGATGGAAGTCCCAAGTACTGATGGCTCCACAAGTGTGGAGATGGGATGGTGGCAATGTGATAGCTTGATCAATAAAAATGATCAGTTTATAAATTTTTTAATTTAACTAATTGACTCCACCGGCCCATCAGGTATTCTGTTCTCTGTTTAGTGTTTGAGAGTTATCTCTTGACAAACTAATCATGAGAGACATGTTTCAACAGTGTAGGTACAGCGAATAAATGTTTGCAAAATGTTTCTTAATAGTCACATGTACATCCTGTGATTCCGTGGACCAGCTTTGTTTGTACATATCTTGCTTTGCAAATCAGTTCTCTGTCAAAAATGGCTAATTTATGAGACATAATTAATAAATTCAATGGTTTATAGTTTTATAGAATTAAACACTTAGCCTTGGTAACACTGAACAATGCATTAGCAAGCTCGTGTTCTAGAAGACATTGCTAGAAAGTTCAGTGGGAAAACATCATTTTTGTCTGAAATATTAGATGGTCATTAAATGTCTGTAATTTGGAAAATTATACATGCTATGGTACCGATCTGTAACATGTTATAGCACGTCACTTATAAATTATATTTGCATTATGGGGTCAGTGTCAAGTGTAGAACATAACTGACCGGTTGAGACGATGACAAGCAAAAATGAAAGTGGGGTGATGGACGAGTGCAACTCACTCAGCATGGCTGGATACTGAAGAGCACTGAGAACAGGATGAAAAGATCAAAACAAACATTAATCGGAAGAGATAAAAACACACCCAGGATTTCTTGACACATAAATGTTCAACACAATCTTTCAGCTCACTTAGGTTTAATAAAATCGTATAATTTTTTCTTCATTTTACTTATGTTGAATGTAGATGTTTGAATCAAGCCAGTTCAATGGATTACGTTTTAGTGTGAGCTGCAGTTAGTCTGAAGACTTGACCGGGGAGTAACATAGCACTAGAGTTCTTAATAGTTTCTTAACAAATTAAAATTTTAACCTAAAAATACTAAGACATTTTCTAAAAGTTTGTAGAAGGCTCCTGTGAATGGTTTAAACTAGATGGTCGAACATTTTGGTTGCATTCAGTCAGTGGTTGCATTCAGTTCCCCCAGGGGGGGAAACGTTAGAATGATTCTAGGGTGCCAGCACTGACATGGGGCCATGTTAGGGGCTAGTAATATTATCTTAATAAAGATAATATTTCATAGGCCCAAGATTTCTGGTGGCGCCCCTGCATTCAGCGCCTGATTTCAGGCATTGATACAGGATGTTTTACCCCAAAGGTCCAGAGAAATCCCTTCCACTGCTGCTTTAAATTTTGCATGTCTGACATTGGTCATGGTGGGCTTAGGCTCATGGGCAACTGTTGCAGAGTTTCCCAGTCTTTTGGCAATATTTTATTCAGAACTGAACATTTGCACCAGCAATAGGTGCACTTTAAAAAAGCTGAATTCACAAAAGAGAAGGAATGTCTGGAGATATATAGCATATATTTTGAAGCTCAACCACACAGTACACAATTTAGAGATGTTACATAAAGTAAAATTGCTTTGGATGTTCTCTTTGAAGGAATGTTTTCGTTACTGACTCATGCCTGTCTGTCTAGTTTTTCTGGTTGCAGTAGTTCGGTTTCTTCTACACAGTCTAAGCACAGATAATAAGAGGTTAATCAGCATTCAGCACGTGTGACTTTTATTTTACACTTATTCAGAAAATGTAATTTAATGTATGAAGATCTACAATAATAATACAACACACGTAACTTTCATTCATTCTAATAGAATTGATGCTCTGGTAACAGTTCAGAAGCCTGTTGCTCTGTAACCTTTTTTCTACAAAGATTTGAGTGTCAAAAGGCAGGAGTAACCATTTCAACTCTCACTCTCTTAAGTGTATACTGTTGTGAATTTCTTCTTAAGAAGCCAGGAGACGCTTTCTGTATGTTCAAAGCAGAAGTTTCTCTTTATTCAGATCCTCGCTGCTCAGCACTGCAGTTTTGAAAAAAAGTCATATGAACTAGTACAGTGTTACATTGAAGCCTATATACTTTTAGAGGGAGGGTTTATCTAGAGAGATGACTGAATATGTTTCACACAAATATAGCAGCTGTAGGAATTGAATAGTTCATAGCAGGGTCTTGATAATAAACAATAACAAATTAACTGGTCTAGAGTTTCAGGGGTTAATGAAATGATTTATAAATTTGTATTCAGGTGAATCCCACTCACCAGAAAATGGCCCAGGTACCAGTCAGTAGGGAGTGGACAAGAGACACTGAGAGGTTCCTCCATTTCCAACTCCTCCATGGGTCTGTGCTTACTGTGCTGGGCCAAGGAAGGAACTGCAAAAGTCTGTGAATCAGCCTGAAGGTCAGTGAGCTGCAGAACACATACAAAACGGGCCGCTGCTGAACCTCACTCAGCCAGCCTTCCATCCTCCACTGCTTCTCTGTTCCTAAGATCCCTTATATTCTCTGTCCAGCTCGTTTGTCAAACTCCTTTTCCCCCTTGCTTCAGTCTAAGTTACAAGTTCATTTGTTCATCTAGTGCTCATGAAACCCTCTGGAATTACTCTGAGCTGCTCTACCAAACATGCACAGCCTCTTCCTCTCTTTATCTTACTTCCTCCCACGTGCAGGGACATGTGTATAGGTGTGGTCATGTCAGGTAGGTTGTGTTCCTTGCAGCACCTGTTCTCTGAGCTGTAGGGTAGCAAAGAACTGTCTCTTGGGTGGTGCCCTTACTTTTTCCACTTTTTATCTTAGCAGAACCAAGGCAAGCATGATTTTGAATGAGAGATGCAATGCAATAGTTAACCCCTTAAAATTTCCAGGATGCATTTGTAGCTCCACGGTTCTGTTTTTCACTCTTACATCACTTATATACTGGTTACATAGTGTAAAATAGTGCAGAGCAGGCTGTACCTTAATTTTTGCTGCTTTTGACTTTGTACTGTCCACATTCTGCCATGGCAAAGCAAATTTAGTAGGACGAATAAAGGTTTGTCTTATCTCAGAATTATTCTCAAACTTAGTTGTCCTGGGGTCCAGTCATGTCAGCCTTGGGGGCTACATAAACAACATCACAACCACCAATTACAAATTATAGTTACACACAATGATTTTTGGCA
>JBBKCR010000022.1:4882898-4902791 GCA_037577295.1 Ladigesia roloffi
CCTACCACCAGAATCCTCAATCAGAAACTGTACTCACAGATGTGCGTACACAAACACACACACACAATGCATCTACACATGCAAATGGAACATACACCTCGACAGCCACTGTAAATACCTCTCTAATGATCATATATTGTATATTCTCTGTCCTCCTGCAGCTATTATCTGCACACTTATTAATAATTGCTTTCTACCTTTATTCCTTCTTTTTGCAGACTCCAGTGCTAAAACACAGTATCTGTGACAATACTGTATTCATTCACATTGTAATTGTAGCTGTCGAATGCACTACATGTCCTGTGGTTTTGTTGCTCTTGTTTTGTTATGGCACACCATTTTTTGCTACCTACTTGACTTCGCTACAGAACTGACACTGACAACTGTATGGTGTTTTTTCTGCCTCCTCTAGGTGTCAGCTGAGGAAAACAAACAATTCAATAAAGTGATAGAAGCATTAGGAAGAGTTCGATACAATGGTGGGTTGCTCTGTCTCTTAAACAAAATGTGTGTGTGTGAGTTCATCCACTCTGAACTCATCCGACCATGTCTTATTGGAGCTTGCTTTGTGCTTTGGGGCAGTCATGCTGGAGTAGAAAAGATTCTTCCACAAACTGGGTCCACAAAGTTGGAAGCAAGGCGTTTTCCAAAATGTGGTCTGCTAAAGCATTCACTGTAAATAAGGAGTCACTTGAATTCAAGATTTAAAAGGTGTGTCCCAGTGCTTTTATTCAAGCACTTTAGGTTTAACCTGATTTCTGGGCTGGTCTTAGCCGCTGACAAAGTACAGTAAAACCTGCTTATACGTGGTTCAATTTATTGCAGATTTTTTCTGAGAACTGAACTAAAATTTGTTTGTGGAAACTCCTGCACATTCACAGAATCCACAGATATCCTCAGCATATTATTTCCTTTAGTGATGTCCTGGCCTTTCCCACAATGCCCCCTCGTCCTCTGCTCGTTGTTTTTGTTTGTGAGTGGGTTTAGGATGTCACTGATTTTTTTAATTCATTATAGGGCTAAATTATTAAGAAAAATATAATTTACTAATTTTGTAATGTAAATATTAACATTAATTCAGGGACATTTTCACATAAAATGTAACTGTAAACATTTTTCAGGACTGTCAAGAACACAAAGAAAGCGCATCTTGGGATTGTGAAATATTTCTGTTCTATGAGGTGGGAGTTTTGAATCCGAGAACATAATTTATTTCTCCTTGCTGCTGGTTGGCTGCTGCTCTGTGATACATCTCAAGTGTTTCATCTCAAATTGTTCTGGTGATTTTTGTTATGTTCTTCGTACTGCCCTGTATTTTTATTACTGTCAATTAAGTTATTACTTTACAGTCTATACAGGGGTAACATTGGTATTTTACATGCTACCTATTTACATTCCAGCAGTTCAGTGTAAACTGTACAGTACAGATATGGGCTTACCTTTACATTTTTAAGGGTGATGTATTTAGCTGAGATTAAAATGAAATTGATGTTTTGGGAGCATATTTGAGGGAATATATATGGTAGCCTATAAAAATAGACATTGTTAGTTTTTTTTTAATCACAAATTTGTGGTTTCTCATTATGTCAGGTAAGCTAGGGTCTACTGTACTCAATATATAAACCTGAATAAAGCTACTGAGAAGTTAACTTGTACAGTGTTTATCACCCCATTTATTCAGGTACCAGCAGTGAAATCATAGGGTTCCATATGAGCGATATTTTGACCTCACTGGACAAGTTTTCCAGTTACTACCGATACGCAGGTTCTCTGACCATACCAGGTTGTAATGAGGCCATCATCTGGACCATATTCCAACAGCCCATCTTCATCAGCCAGCAACAGGTAGACTGAAGTTCCTTAAACATAATTAACATTTCTGGTTTCAGAGGACAATCTGTTAGGGATGCACCGATACCAATACCGGCCTCGATACCATATTTTCTAAAGTACTCGTTAAAAGTCCCCCGATACCGGGAACCAAAATGTCTGTGTTTGAGCGGCATGTAAGGGGTTTAATAATTTTTTATTCTGTAATATTGTTGCATACAAGCTTTTCATTTTAAATAAATATTCTTAAATTCAAACTAGTCCCTTGTTTTTTTTTTGTTAAATTATATGACTAATGCTGTTACCTGTACATTTAAATCATGTTTTTATTAAGTACTCGGTATCGGTGTCGGCGAGTACTGAAATGTATGTACTCGTACTCGTTTTCCAAAAAAGTGGTATTGGTGCATCTCTACAATCTGTGCACTTCCAGAACTATATCAGAGAATCTGATATTCATTTTCATTTACTTCCATGATATCTGCATCTTCCACAGCTTTCAGCGGTAACCAAACAGATGTTGTTCTCAGATGGGAAGCCCATGATTGACACCTTCCGTCCATTGCAGAATATAAACAGCCGCATTGTGTACACATCTATGGCATGTCCTGGTATGTCACCAGGTTCAGTTTCTCTGTTGCTGTGCCTTCTCGTTCTACTTGAACTGATACCAGAATAATACATGGCTACATAGTTAATGTTTAAAAATTGATGGTCAGATTTCAAGGTTGCTTTTTTTAATTGAATTTCAATATGTACACAAATACTAATAGTCATTTTTGTACCTCACCATAGTCATATGCTAAAGTTTTGAACAGCCCTGGTTACATAATATTGTGTAAAAATATGGACACAACTTAAGTACATTAAGTACATTTAAATGTTAGTGCACAAATGTTATGTGTTTACTGGTTTAATTATACTACAAACATAATTTAAATATAATAAAATGTAGTGATCAAATCTTTGCCAATTTGTGTAAAAGCTACATCCAAATGATGGTATTCAGAATTGTGCTCAAAAGTGCTTTATTGTAGATAAATTCATGAGGGATATATTTATCATGTTTTACCAAAAGTCAGTGTCTTTACACATTTACAGTTCTGAAAGCTTGCCTTTGGACATATTGTAATATATTGATGGAACAAACCTTAGTAGAACTTACATTAAAGATGGTAATATTAAGGCTCGTGTGTATGTGAACCTTTAACTTTTTGACTGCTGGTAGAATGGTTACCTGTATTTATGGAGAAATGTATTAGATCTGAAAAAGCCTTGTTACATCAGGTTTTGCCAACTCATATCTGATTTTTTTTGTAACAGTGTAATTAGTTTTGTATCACTGTACATTATAGATGTAGGAAGGTTACTCTTTATGTGCAATCAACCAAGCTCTCAGGTGCTCTATCTGTGCTGTAACACTACTCCTCGCAGTTCCACCAGGGGCACTGTACTGCTCTACACTGCTGGTATAGTCCCACACTGAGGACACGTCACCATCAAACAGAGGGCTGGAGAAAATAAAATAGAATTTTTCAATAACATTTACCCACAGATTTTGCTGCATTTCATTATATTACTAAAACTGTAATCTGTCAATATAAATGCTTACTTGGCAGCACGGAGGTCCTCCACAGTAAGTTGATTCAGTGCAACATTTTTAGACTCAGCTTGATGAACAGCCTTTCCTGAGCAGCTGTGAGCTTCCCTGAAAGGCACCTATAACAAACATATGACCAAAAATATACCTGCCACTTATCATTCCTCATAACTGGCTCATAATTGCATAACTGTGAAAAGATGCTTTACTCACTCCTTTTCTGACCAGATAGTAGGCTAAATCAGTGGCTAGCATGTCTGGGCTTAATGCTGCCTCCATGGCTTTTTGATTGGGCTGTATTAAAAAATGGTTAATGCAAAAAATTTCAGTCAGGAAGGCCTGCAAGGCCTACATTTTCGCTTTCTCATTGCTTTCACACCTCTTTCACCTGGCGAACTATTATGGAAATTTTATCTGAAATGACCATGAAAAAATGTTTAATTAAACTTGTTACAAACCTGGTTTTAGGCATTTTTTATACTTTAATTGTAATTTACCAATGTTCTATATGGTGATATACAGTCAATAGCACTTATAAAACTGTTAGTTTCACCGTCTACATGAAAGTAAAAACACATTCTTTACAGACAATTAGAAAGATTATTTTCTGCATTAGTAACTCACCACCAGTGTAGACATGACACCTGTAGTCACCAGCAGAACAGCATGTACTGTGTCAAAAGTTTCAAACATGGCCTCCTTGTCTTCCTACAAAACACACACGCAGACTGTTACTGGTTTTAGGTTTCCTTACACTGTATCAGAATATTCCTGTGGTCAGCATACCTGTAAGTCTTTATTGTATGTGCTGGGGAGGCCCTTGAGTGTCATCAAAAAACCTGCACACTGAACCAAGAGTTTTGCAGTTACTGCAAGGAATAGTAGTCAACATGTTTAAGACATGAATTCCTCTAGGAATGTGAAGAAAAATCACTTTGAAGAAACGGAATAACAGGCCTAAAATGCATGGAATAAACACACCCCTGTCAAAGTAATAAAAACAAAGAGGCAAAAACCAAAATACAAATCAAATAGGAAGTCTTTAGATATCAGTGCTATTTGCCTGATGAAAATATAATTGACCACTTAAAATTCTGAAAAGGTGTTTTGACAGCCAGACTCGGGCATCTCTTACTCTGCCGAATATTCGTCCTGCTTTGCTTCGGATGAGCTCCAGGCTGTCAGCGTTTTTCTTCTGTGGCATCAGACTGCTCCCTGTGCTGCTTATGCCAAACACATAAGCAGAGTTCTATCTACAGTGCTCTCAACACACACTAGAGCCAACACACATAGCAGAATATTCAAATTTAAAATAATGCAATTAGATCAGATATTCCTACCATATGTACATAGACCATTACTTTTTAAAATATGCAATCGATTATGTTACAATGTTCTATCTTGTTGGTTGTGACTGTTGATTTAATTGGGTAAAATGTCTGCAGTACATTCAACAACAGTAGTAAGGCAGGAGGACAGAGAATATACAATATATGATCATTAGAGAGGTATTTACAGTGGCAGTCGAGGTGTATGTTCCATTTGCATGTGTACATGCATTGTGTGTGTGTGTGTGTGTGTTCAGTTAACAGAGTAACTGAATAAAATGCAGATATGCACTTATCAGTATCAAGATTAAAACCACTGACAAGTGAATTGAATAACACTGATAGTCTTACTAGAGTGTACAAAAATTGATGTTTTGGAAGCAGGTAACTGGCTAGGTGTAAGGATCTGAGCATCAGGGGATTGGATTGTGATGGCCAGATTATATACTCATAGTGTCTTAAAAACAGCAGGTCTTGTTGAGTGTTCCTGGTTCACAGTGGTTAGTACCTACCAAATGTTTCCCAATGAAGAAAAACCACTGAACTGGTAACAGGGTGATGGGGGCCTGATGCGATACACCAATTACTGAAAAAGTTCATGCTTGTGATGGCACAATTGGGCAACATGGTCGCAGACCAGTCAGTGTGCTAACCCTGCTTATCTTCTTGGAAATGTTGGGTGCTGACATCCACATGGATGTTACTTTAACAACTTTTGGCAGGATGATGCACCCTGCTACAAAAACATTTCAGTAATGGTTTGAGGAAGATGACAAAGAGTTCAAGGTGTTAAAACATCTACTGCTAAAGTCTCAAGGCCAGATTACACTGCACATCTCCATGTCTCGATGGAGCCGAGCTGTTTTGGTGGAATGAGGAGGACCTACACTATGTTAAGCAGGTGGCTTTATTGTGATGGTGGATCATTGTAGCTTCCTTATTGTCCCAGAGTTAAAATATTGTTTCAAGGAATTAAACATTTTTGCAAATCGAAAAAAGTACCTGTATGCATCAGAGAGAGAGATGAAGGAGAACTCTTTTGTACTGTACAGAATTAAATCTTCTGCCATCCTACTGAGATGCATCAAACACATCGATCCCCAGAACAGAAATTCAGCTGTGGCAAAAATGCACATATTGATGACAGGTTATCAAAATTAAATACAATACATTTTGTGATAATAATCATGATGACAAACTAAAACGCATACCAACAAAATCTCTCTGTCCAGTGGCATCCATACTGTTGATGCTGATCCCTTCAAAAACTAGTTCTGCGGAGATGACAATTAAGACAAATTGCAGAAAATTGCTTACTGTCAGAAAAGGTCAAAATAAAGGTCTGCCCATGTACAAATTTTTAAATGTACCATCAAAGGGAAAACATGCTCTCAATGATTTAAAATTCAGAAAAGTAAAAGAATACCTTAAAGGTGCCCAAAAATTAAAAAATAAATAAAAGAGGCCGATGTCATTTTTTATCATTAAAAGTGGAATATAACTATATATCTCCAAACTTAAGGTTTTGAAAACATAACCTTGAGGGTAATGGCATTGATTCTGAAGGTTTTTTTGTTTTTTAGAATGTTTGATGTTTCTGGCAGGGTGGTATGGATTATACATATCATTTTAAAATAAATAAATAAATAAATAAAAAAAATATAATAAAATAAAATAAAAGCTTGAAGAATTCTCTGAAATTAAATATGTTGGAAACCAGGAAAGAAGTAGTACCACATACAATAAAAATGATTTCATTCAGTGTTGCACAGGCAGCAGCCAGGTAAGTCCACATAACTCGGTGTGCATTCTATGCAATGAAACACACAGATGGTCAGGATTTTTAAGTACTGATAGTATCCACATTTTATTTTAGTTTGTATTGTTCTTGTCTGGATATATCTGTGCAGCCATGCCATAAGTAATCTCTTTCAGGAAAAATTAAGTTTTCATTCGGATTCTGTTATGCAATGTGACCATTTTTAACTATATTAATTCATATGACCATTCTAACCACACCCATTTCCTGCGACTGTGTAAAATGTATATATAAAATATCCCGAATAAGAAACAGAACTCCTAACCTCTTTTAAGGAGATCCCTGTCAATGTTGAATGGGTTCCCAGCAATAGCCCCACTGTAAAACATATCATTACAAATGTTATTCCTTCAGGTGAAATGTGAATCTATATGTATGCACTCAGTCAACATTAGCACTGACCTTCCAAGAGGCAGAATATTGATACGTCTCCTGATTTCCTCCACTTGCTCCACATCTCTGCTCAGAGCCACTGCATGACTGAGACAACATGTTACTTTAATTATACATAATGCTAACAAGCCAGCTACATGATGGACATTAAATTAAAATTTTCATCAGCCATTCTGTGATGTTCTCATATCAGCTCTTCTAGGATTTGTGTATGTATATACCTGAGGATCCAGTGGCTCCACCTTATTGGTTGAGCTCTCTGCATATGAGTGTATCCAGGAAACAGGATGTCGATTTCACTTAGGGGAAGAAAGAGTAGGACAATGAAGAATGATGACAGGTCTCATGTATTGCAGAATTGTATAAATATGATATGTATCTGCACAATGTATAATGTACATTCATATTGCAGAAGTGTCTGCATTATAATCTGTTTATTCTTACACAGCTGCTCTTTCTACCATCACATTTATGAGTTCTAGGACATTTCCTTTCAGCGTGGCAATGGCATCCCGTAACCATAACCTCATGTCTGTGACTACCTATATAGGCAACAGATTAAAGAGAAAAAAATTACAAAAAACACAAATTTATAGATATTATATTTTGTGTCTGAACCTTTGACTAAATCAGAATGAGAATTACTTGATCATTTCTGCTTCTTCCTGTATGAAGCTTTCCAGCTGCCTCCCCAATCAGCTCCTAGCAAAAAAGGATGTAGTGCCAGTAAATCCTGCTATACAAGTCAGCCATGGCCTGAACTGGGGTACACTCAACCAATAAACTTCTGCATTATCAACAGGTTACGCTAAATACAGTCTCAGTCATGGCGAAACCAAGCTTCCTTGTGGAACATTCCCCATTATTATGGTTTGATTTAAGCATGCAAGTGTGACATTTACAACATCCACAGTGCAAGCAGAGTCACCTTTAGTCTGCGCTCGTTAGCTGTGTGAATATCCTCATCAGCAGGCTTAATCTGGAATTTACCATCGGACCATTCATCAAAAACCTGATTTTATAAAATAGAAATAAAAAGATTAACTCATTCCTAAACTCCAAGCCATGACAAGTGTATTACAAAAATTGTTAAATATCTAGGAAGTCAAACTGACATGAATGAGGAAAAGGTGGGTTTTTTGTCAGCGTTTCAGCACAGCACCCACCCAACACAGCTGAGTGTAAAAGAGAGGTGTGTATTTGGAAAATTGTACAATGGGCACTTGCTAGCAGCAGTCTCACATGACTGAGGGTTTACTGGTTTTGTTTCCATGTAAAAGTACAGCTGTGAACTTTGCCAGAACACACTTTTGTCTGGCATACATTAAGCTCTACTGAGAATGGGGGAAATGGACTATGGCACAGCGGGGAAAAAGCCTCATCTAGTTAAATTACAAACCCAGTTATCTAACCTTGTCGAGACCAGTTTGAATTTGGTCCATTTCCTCCTTGGTGACCAGTCCAGCCTTCTGCAGGGCCTTCACATATGCTTTGCTTCCCTTGATGTCAGCACTCCACATTCTCTTGTCATATGCGATGGACGCGTTGAACTTCTCCATTATGGGGTCGGTGGTCCCCACGAACCTGCCGCCCCACAGTTTGTTCCCCTGCTCGGCAGAACACACATGACGGCAAAGCTTAACATTTCATCTCCCTCTAGTTTCAGGTCTAAAATTGAGTTAGCATGTGGCTACCACTTAAACACAAATAATATAAGTAAATAAAGGCAGTATTTACCTCCGGTCCTTCCATGGTCGAGAGAGCAAGCCAGGCCAGCCAAGTGTTTCAGTTGGAAGCCAAATGGCAGAAAGTGCTTACGGTTTGAAAGTGGTTAGGGCTCCACCAGGAAAAGAGAAATTCAGAAAAGGTCTGCCAGATTTACCGGAGGGAGGAACATATCTTGTAGAACTAGTTCTCATACAAGACACCCCTCCCGTGTACAGTATTCCACCCAAAACATCCCTCCCTTCAAAACTAGCCCACCCCTTCAAAAATAGCCCTCCCCCACAAAACGCCCCTGCCTACTTAAAAATAGTTAAAACTATAAGTGAGCGATGAGTAAATCGTAGGTCTGTGACCATGCCTCTCATTCACTGAGAGCCAACCAGTGAGTTTATTTAAACAGAGGCAACAAGTCGCTTCAAGATCCTTGTGAAATCCCAAGAGTCCTAGTGACACCAAAGGCTTATGTATATATTTTTATTCTTAGCATATTATTTAAACCTAGCATTTAATATCCTTCATCAAACAAAAAGTAGGTTAGAGATCAATACCATATGACTAAGATAACGATGCATAAGGATAAATTGATCAACGATGTCATTGTGCCTGATGTCATGTTATTTTATTATTGCGATGCTGCTCACTGTAGGAACCATCATGATTTTTGTATTGTTTCTGTCCGACACTTTATAGAAGTGGACCCGTCAGGACCAGCACACATGGAGGTGTAAGTCGGAAAATGTATAAATGTAAAATGATTTAAATCAATGTGTTTAATTTGTTCCAGCAGGAAAAGTGATAGGGTTTAAAGCTGGAAATACAAGAGTAAAGATTTCGAATCTCTGCATCTGTGTTTATGTGTAATTTAAAGGAACTATTTTGCCTCATAACACACAATCTTGATCTCCATAGATGAATTACTTTCCAATGAATTACTAAGTGAATATGTTACAATTTTGTGTAATTAATTTCTAAGAGATTAGAGTTTGTAGAGACTGGGTGTCTTGTGCCTTTCACCACAATTATGTTCGTTCACCATCCACTCTTTGAAATATTGTGGTATTAATCTTTCATGCGTACTTTGCAGAAGGGATGCAAACGCTGCTATGCTCAGCAATTTTGAGGTTAGTAGTGTTACATATACAAACACAAATGTTATCACAACAGTTATATATTATTGTTTTTTTTTATCTGTTTTAATAATGGTACGCAATGGTACTATTTCAGGGATTCATACTAATCACAACATGGTTTGCTTTAACTAAACATGCAGGAAAGAAACAGCAAGTTATTTTCAGAGCTGTTGAATAAGTAGGGCTGGTATCCATCTCTCTTGTTTTTTTTTCTAGGTCTATCAGCTCCTAACAGAGCTTAAAGAAAAGAGAAAGGAGAGTGTTAAAAATAAGCACAGCACTGGGCAGCAAAACCTTAACACAATTATGTATGAGGTCAGTGAGTATTTTAGCAGACTTCTTTGCATAAATTTATTTGCAAATAAGTAGTGTCTGTAGGAGTAAAAGGTAATATACAAATGATATGTATTATTTAGCAACTGGTTATTTTTTAAACTTGATTGTATTACTTAACATGTTAGTGGTATTAAGTAGGTTAATAATTATGCATGAACTGAGGCACAATTAGTCTGTTTAATGGTACATTTTTAATACTCAAAATACTAATAAGTATTTGATTAATTAACTTGGCAATGTCAAAAATGAGTGACATTTGATTTTGTATTTGATCTGCATTTTAACTTTAGACTCTTAAGTATCTTTCCAAGACACCATGTTCTCACCAGAAACCTGAGACAGTGAAAGAGTTCCTGAGTGCAATGCTCCCACACAAACTCACCAAGTGAGTATCGCAGATATTTAAACTGTTAACTATGGTTAATTTCTGAAAGTATTCCATTAGTTTTTTCTCATGTTGTCCAATTTTGAAATGTATTTTATAAAAAAAATAGGGGATGTGTGGGTGTTCCAAATGTTCACATGACATTTATTTTCCCTGTTACATCTGCTTTTAAGTTTGGTTTTTATGAATGCTCGTTCAGACAAATTGTTCAGAGGTAGAGTAGAATTGCCTTGATAACTTGTGGCATATGATGTTGAAAATTGCAGTACACGTTCCAAGTCCTGTCTTTTAGTGACACCATTGTATAGATTATGTCTCTATTTTGGAATTTGTAAAGTCCATTATGCTTAGCATTCTTTAGCTGGCAACAGACTGCCTTCTCTTATTTTCTCTTTCTAATTTCAGAGCAGAGAAATTACAGCTTCTGAACCACAGGCCACAAACTGCTGTTGAGATCCAGCTGGTCAGTCTTTGATATTATATGGTTTCTCTTTCTTTTCTTTTTCAGTTATTTTGTGCCTTTTCTATCTCTGCCTCAGTCTGTGACTCTCATTGATGATGTGCTTTAGACTAGGTCCTTGTAAAAATATTTGTGTACTGACTATGGTGGTAAAGGATTGTTTAATTTGATGTATGATGTACAAAACATTTTCTTTCTTTCATAGATGGTAGAAGAAAGTGAGGAGCGGTTGACTGAAGAACAGATAGATGAGCTTATTCAGAAGGTTACAAATACCCTCCCTGGAGATCCACAGCAAGAAAGTGCTAATGGAGATGCTGAGATGACCGCTAGCACAGACCACTGACAATTGTGTGGACATTCTATACATCATAATATCACCTAGTTGTTTTGATATTGGATTTTATTTATGTGACCCTGATCATGTTTAACCGAGGCTTCAGATCATGTGTAGCTAATTTTGAGGGTGCAGTTACTGACTGGTATGTCTTGGTTTTCATTACATTAATGAGTTTGTGTTGCCTGTATGTTTATGAATAATTATTAATGAAATCTGAAACACCACAGCATCCCAGTGTTGAATATTTGATCATTAGTTTTAGAAAATGCATTTGCTGTTAATTGATCTGTACATAAAGTACACACATCATGGAAAACTTTTATTTACCATTTTTTAATAATAATTTGATGCAGTATGTAAACACTACTAAAGTTTCAAAATGCACTTGATACATATAGTGAAAATTGTGCATGTACAGAAAATAAACTTGTATGCAACTTCTTTTGAGGTAATACATTTTTATAATTTTAATACACAGATGTAATGCTGCCAGAGTTCTCTCCACCTTGTACACATGAAGTTGCTGGTTGTAGTTCACCTGACTCTGCATTGTTAATAATTGTGTATTCCTTCAAGAGTTTTTATTTGGAATAATTCTTAATCCATTAGTCCCACTGCTGTGTGTGTGTGATCAGCTCTGAACACGATTCCCCCACCATGTGAAGGCAGTCAGATGCGTGTGTCTCACGCTCATTGTGAGAGTTGGCAGCCTTGTCATTTAGTTAGAAAGTAGTTAGGAAAAATTAATGACTGATACAACGTAAAATGTAGTTTCTATGAAAATCTATGAAACAAATGTAAAACAGTAGCTTTTTTAGCGTTCTGGACAAAGTACAGCAGGAATTTTTGTTTTTACAAAACACTTCTAGTGGTTCCTCTGGTTCACAAGAGAAACGGGATGTGTGCATTCAGATTTGCAGAGGTGATATATTTCCTCTCTTGCATACTTCCCTTACTCTTTTGTTCGTTTATTTTTACCCGGAGACATTTAGATAGAAGCAGCTCTCCTCCATTCCTCCTGCTTAAGCGGGATGAGATCCTTCCTTGTTTTTTTATTACTCAGGCCTGTGAGTATGATCAATTTTGCAATCCTTGGTTTATTTACGTGCAATATTTTTGTGCATCCTTAAAACAAGTTGTATCCTTCTTTTACACGTTGTGCATGGCTCGGTTGTCAGAATATCCTCACTTATGAATGCAAAAATAATCTGATGTTTATTTGTATCTTGCACCTTATATCTTCCCAGGACCACAAAAACCACAGCAGGTTAGAGAGGAATGTATATACCGTTGGTTGTGTGTGGCGTTAAGTGTGTTAATCTGAGTCCAGTCACTTGTCGTGTACGATTGGGTAAACGGATCTAATTCCGTGTTATGTGGTGGAAGAGCAGCTGAAGTGCTAATTTGTAAGTCTCGCAGCTCCTCTGCAGTGGTGTTTTATGCTCAGAAAGGTTTCCTTTAGCCACAGCTGCTGAGAGGCGTATAGGAGTCAGTCCTTCGGGCTGAGACTTTGTGCATTCTGCCTGTATATCTATGTGGATGCTTCTCCACAGCCTGGACATTTGACGCCACTGTCATGATTATGGGATGCTGGAGAAAGTAGTTGGGAGCTGTCAGTTGTGTACGTCTTATTTCGGCACGCTCTGCTGCAAAAAGTTAGTAATCCATCCTGTTGAATGATAATTTTCTCTTCAGCGCAGCTGTCTCTTTATCGAATTAACATTTTGTGCAGATCTTAAAGCTAATTTGAATTGAATTTAAACGCACCTGAACGCGTTATTGGCCCCGTGTTTTTTACCTTTTTCGGCATAACTAAGTAACTGTTAGCAAGCTAGTTAGCTCGTACTGTGTCGGGCGGCAGAGCAGAAAATGTGCACTTTTCTCTCGTATTGATTTGAATTCCACCATATAGGTTTGATTTTCACGTTTGTGAAGTGTTAGAGCTTTACAAAAATGTGTTATGGTTTGTTGGTATTTAAATGTAAGCGCGCCGTCCTTTTGTGATCGTGTATCTGGCAGTGAGTGAGCTAACTTCTTCACTACGACTGGGTTGCCTGTCTATGTAAATGCCTTTTACAGAACAGGAAATCCTCCTGATAGCAAGAAACTCGGTCTCAGGTAACACATTACTAGGTGTATTTTAACATGATTTTATGGGTTATTTGACCTGTTGCTCAAGCGGGGAAAACAGGGACCTGAACTGCTGCAGTAATGCTGCTTGAATATGCCGCCTGCAGTATCTATTAAAGCCATTGTATTGACGACACTGTTTATTCACACAGCAAACCACTAACTGGCTGGTTGTTTGGTAACCTCGTTAATCTCCTCTTGTGGTACTTCTTTAAACTTACCAGCAAAGTGCAATCGGGGGCTTTCCTAGGTGCGGGGTCCTTTGCTAAGTATCAGAACAGTAGTTTTACATCTGCAATAGTTATTGTTGAAGCCATCGGTATCTTCTTTTATGATCAGCCCAAGTCGTTTTTGAGCTAGTTTTCTTCAGTTTTAGAGGTGCATGTGGTTAATGAATTGGTAATGTCACCAATTGCAAGTGTCCATACTTGTTTTGTGTGGCAGTGTAGTAAAATGTTTCACTGTCTTCCTTTCTGATTTGATTACTTATTTTTTGTCTGTACATATTTCTTCCTTTTTTTTCAGAGAAAATGGAACTGATGAGTGGCTTGACTCAGCATGTCTAGATTCAGCAGTCAGGCCTTAAGCAAGGACTCAAGGGGCTTTTAAGCCTACTTTAACTATTTGGTTTTTCCCTTCCCCTCCCCACCTCCGATACCTGCAATATAATTTTTCACTAGTTCTTTTCACCTCTTTTTCTTTTCTATTTGCTTACTCCAATTTTCTCGTCCTAAACATTTTCATTCTCAACCCTTACTGTCCAGGATAAGAATCCATTGTGTCCCTTTCCATGCTATCTGGATTTTTAATTGAATTCCCTAAATTCCCCCTGCTACAAACACACACATCATGAGGAAGCAGACTTTGAGATTTTTGCTGACCTGTCTGGTCATCAGCTCAGTCACAGTATTTTATCTCAGTCTTAGTGCCATGGAATGCCCAAATGCTCGATCGCAGGGTACATGGGGCGCAAACCAACACCTTAGCAGGAATCTTAGTTATCCCCTGTCTGTTACTGTAGAGTACAGTGAAGACAGTCCTCTAATTTTTGTTGGTGGAGTACCTCGTAGTGGCACCACTTTGATGCGGGCCATGCTGGATGCCCACCCTGAGGTGCGCTGTGGAGAGGAGACTCGTGTCATCCCCCGTCTTTTAGCCATGCAAGCCACCTGGAGCCGCTCGGCCCGGGAGAGGGTCCGCTTGGATGAGGCAGGTGTCACGGACGAGGTTCTGGATTCTGCTATCCGTGCGTTCCTACTGGAGATAATTGTGGGTCATGGGGAACCTGCGCCACGACTGTGTAACAAAGACCCTTTTGCCCTCAAGTCTCTTACATACCTCTCCAAACTTTTTCCAAATGCCAAATTTGTGCTGATGCTTCGTGATGGCCGAGCCACAGTTCACTCTATAATCTCACGCAAGGTGACAATCACAGGATTTGACTTGGCTAGTTATAGAGACTGCTTGATAAAATGGAACCGAGCCATGGAGGTCATGTACGACCAGTGCTTGGTTGCTTCAGAAAGGAGCTGTCTGCCAGTGCGTTATGAACAATTGGTGTTGCATCCAGAACAAGAAATGCAAAAGGTCCTTCAGTTCCTGGATATCCCCTGGGATCCAGCAGTGCTTCACCATGAGGAACTCATTGGGAAAGCTGGAGGAGTGTCTCTATCAAAGTGAGTAAAAAGCATATGGCTGTTCTAGAGTTACACCAAAGATACTTTGACACTGAGGTAGACTGAATTTTGGTGTAATTTGAAATACACCTTTGCATAAGTCACTTACTGATCCTAACACAGTTGTAAAATCATAAAAACATGACTAAAAAAAGGAAAAGAACAACTCCTGCTCCTATGTCAGGTTACTGGGTGTTCATCCAGCGCTCACAACCAATTTAGTTTGTCCACGTTGTCTGGAAGTGCGAGGCTAACATTGTAAGCTGGATGAGGGCTGAAAACTCATAACATACGTTGAGACTGTTGTAACTCAAGGACCACCTGTTTAGAGTTTAAGGTTTAAAGCCCTATTCAAGTTTAAACTCTGTCCTGGGATGGTACAGTATGTTAATTTACTATTCACATGTGTCAATTGAATCCGGCATGGATGTCTAATTTTTAGTATTTTGACAAGGAGGTGTTAGGGCAGTATGATGATGCAGTACACTCTCGGTGTGTTTTACACAGAGAGCATATGTAGTCTTATTTTAATTGTATTTGGGGTAGTGTGTGAAAGACAACAACAAGCCATAACATTAATGTCAAATGAATAGTATAGGTCTCCTTCTTGCCACCAAAGCTCTGACCCAAGACATGGACAAAGGTTTTTGATGGTGTTCTGTGGTATCCTGCACCAAGGCATTTGCACCAGATTCTCCATGAGTCTGACTTATCTATCCAGAACATCCCACAGCCACTTGATCAGATTGAGATCTGGGGAATCTGTAGCCCAAGACTTCTTTATCTTACTGAAAAATGCAACTTTATTAGGGAATGTTGTGGCCAATAAGGGGAGTGCTTGGGCTTCAACATTGTTTAAGTAGGTGGTAGGTTTCAAAGTAACACCCAAAAGTTTGCAGTGGGTGGTCTGGCACATTTCTGTCATAGATTGTGTGAACTTCAGCTATTTCTAATGCGTCAGAGATTAACTGGGAGCTGATTAATCTTCTCGTTCCACCTGTGAAAATGAGCCTAGTGTGCCTTTAACCCTTTTCCTGATTTACTGGTGGACCACTAAAACATTTAGTAGCTTCTAATCTCAGCATACAGGTACATTAGGCCTTGTTAAAGTTGTAAAATTTTTACATTTGCTCACACTTGCACCACACCTACCTAAAGAACTGAATGTTTACTGGCTGACTGATATAGCCTGCCCCTTGACAGATAAATGGGGTAATTATTGTTCTTGACTCAACCTGTAAGTGGTTTTAATGTTGCGGCTGATCAAACTTATTTAAATGATAAATATTTGGTACCTGCATTTGTTTAAACAAGTTATAAATCTTGAATGAAAACAGTTTGCTAAACCCAGAGCCCTCTTGGGCATGATGACTGACAAAACCTGGTTATGGATACTGGGCATCGAATTCTTGCTTTTACTAATTATTGGGTCTCTTGCATAATGCTGATATCTACATCTTTTCGGTGACCTTTCAATCCAGGCCTTGGTAATTTAGGGAAATAAAGCTGATATGTCAAAGTGATCTGAAAACTGACTAGCCATTTCTTTTGAATCAACACCTTTTTACTTCCCCAATTACAAGACTCCAGATCCACTGGTGCTAAAAGCCTCATAGCAATATACAATATAGAGCAATAATGTGTGCTGTGATAGAAAGTTCTGGGCATGAAATTCTGTAATATATCACAAAGTATTGTGATCTACCACATCCATTACCATTTATCTTGCATCTCACAGACACATTTCATTTATTTCCGAGGACGCACACAATTCACTATACAGCCAACCGTGCTCCATATTCATTGTGAAAGTTAAGTGTATTGCAAAAAAAAAAACTTTTTTGCAGCTGTTAGCTTTCACAGTGTTAACATAGTCTAAAAAATGTTGCTTATGTTTTCTTCAGCAGGGTTAAGGCAAATACATATACATGAAAGAAAGCAGGAAATGCAGTTCTGAACACACTTATAAATGGATCTTATAAAAGCAACATGTTACTTCTGACTGGTGCGTCTTTGCAGATTAGCTACTTTGCTGCGAACACTGAAAACAAGTGTCAAAAATGAAAGTCATGCCAAAGAGGTGCTTATCGTTTCAACCATCTACACACTTCAAACGGAAACTCAGAAACTTGAACAAGAACAAGGCGGTGCATTAAAGCAGCTTGTGTTACTTGTTCCTCCTTGGGGATCCTCCACCAAACTTGACTTTATTGCGTCCTGAGGTTACTGTGTTCAGTATTACAATAACAAAGTAATCACTGGGCCAAATATTTGAGAATGGTCCGTTATATGTATAAACCTGATCAGTTTTGAAAATGATTACAAAATGTAGAATCAAAGTGTATTGTTCAGCCTAAAGTACAGCCTAAAACTAAATTTGGTCCTTTGGATGAACAATTGCTTTGTGGTTGAGGACACTGTGTGATATATAATGTAGCCCACATAATATGATTATATTAATAAGTTTATTTTATTATTACTGTTTGTATATGTTTGTATTTTTGTCTAATTAGTTTTTAAATGCCCAGAACTGCCTGTGGTTTACTTAAAGAACCATTTGTTGCTGGGCATGTTTATGCATAGAAATATAATTTATTGATCTAGGCTTTCATCAGGTTGAACAATATTGCTTTTGTTGCAGAGTGGAGCGGTCAACGGACCAAGTCGTCAATCCAGTAAATACAGAAGCCTTGTCTAAGTGGGTGGGCAAAATTCCTAGTGATGTTGTGAAGGACATGGCTGACATTGCACCAATGCTGAGACGCCTAGGTTATGATCCTCTTGCTAACCCTCCAGACTATGGCCAGCCAGACCCTGTACCACTAAACAGTTCTAAATTGGTAAGATTAAAGGAATTGTATTTAAAAGAAGAGATAAATATACCAGGACCATGACTAATATCCATTAGTAAATTCACACACAGTAACTTTTCATTAATAGCTTTGAATTTTAAGGAAATGTCTAAATTCTGTGGACATATATTATCAGTTCACTGCTATTCTAAACAAAAGCGTGTTATTCAAAAGAAAGATTTTCCATGTATTTTAAACAGAGTCAAAGTTGAATGAACTGCAGGGGTGTTATATTAAAGGGGTATTTTTATTATTTTTCAATGGAAACTGTTGAAGGTAAGAAATGTTCTAAGCATGATCTGACCTCTGTTCTTACCACATCTGTTTCAGGGTGCCAAACCAAATACAGATGTATTTCATCCTAGCTAATTCATGTTGGGACCTTAAACACCGGATTTACCTTTCATGAACAGTTGAACTGTACACTTGAAGTGTGAATGGCAGCAAAATGTGCAGTACCCTTGGACACCAGGATATAATTTTTGTATGAGACATCAACTGTTTCTTCTTTTGGATGTCATGTGTATCCAAAAACATCCTTGCAATTGCACGTTTACCTGTAACATATATATTTTTAAGTGTCTTGTATAAAAAAATAAATATTTATTTTTTAAATACAATTTTAAGATTGTAATCTTTTGTTGATGCCTTTCAGAATGCTCATTTATTTTTAATATTGGTTATACACAGAGAGGCTATGAATAAGGTTGAGGAAATCTACAATCTTGAAAATCCCTTTTGTTTTACCTACCAGAATTTCTTTGTTTTTGGGAGTTTAATTAAAATTGCCTCCTGCATTTAAGATATTACCTGATGCTGTGTGTGTATATAATAGTGATCGACCGATATTGATTTTTTATTACCGATACCAATTATTTGCATGTTTATGTGCCCGATAACCGATATTCAGAACCAATATTTATTTACTATTATGCTCCTGTCTTTGACACAATTATTACAACACCACTCAACTGAAAAAAAAAACAGTTTCTTGTATAATAATCACTCCCCTCCTTGCATACAAATCAAAAGTAGGGGTCTGAAAGGGCAAAAAATACTAAGAAAATACTAAGAAAAAAGTTTATTGGCAAACCCGATATTACAAAACCAATAACTGATTATGGTAAAATGCTTAAATATCAGGGAAAATATCGGTAAACCGATATATCAGTCGATCTCTAGTCTATAATGCTGAGTTTACTTCCTATCCAGAATGAAATTATGGGTATGTTGAGTTATTAATGGACAGGAGCACTGTTGAAAAAGTCTGGAAGGTAAAAGAGCAATGTGGGCACACTTGCTAAAAATGTTAAACCAACAGGGTTTTTACGTAGGGTCGCCTTTGTATAAACTCTCTTGTATACACTTTGAACCAGTGATCCGAAATGAAACGGTCAGAAATTATAAGTGGGTCATTAATAGTGATGCTCCGAGTGATCGGCCACCGATCATGATCAGCCGACATTGGCTAAAAATCTCAGATCAAAAAAGTCAATCACTTGATGTAAATTACTCGTGCGACTATTTCACATGTGCATGCACGGCTCACAGCTAAACAACAGTAGAGAGGAGCTGAGTTCTCTTGCCTGGAAGTTTTTCAAAGTGTCGGATAAAGACGTTAAGTTAGCCGGTAGCAATATATGTCGTGAGGAAATCCCTCGAGGTGGAAGCAAGCAACGGAATTTTAACTCCACTAACATGATAAGGCATCTTGGTACATATGGAGGGCTAGAAGTGCCAAAATTAAACATATAAATATGGCAATAATTAAATCATTAAATGTGTCATTAATCAGAATCAGAAGAATCAGAGTCAGAATCAGAATCGCTTTATTTGGCCAAGTATATGTGTGTGCATATACAGGGAATTTGTTTCCGGTCGATGGTTTC
>JBBKCR010000022.1:4965824-4977385 GCA_037577295.1 Ladigesia roloffi
TGGCTCGTGACGACACATTGATGTCTTAAGACATGAAACGATCGGTTTTTGTGAGAAACTGAGCAGTATTTATATCACCTTCCACTTGGATGCCCTGGGGGTAAGCAAATAAACATCAGATTTTCATTTTGGGGTGAACTATCGCTTTAATGTCTCTCTTTACAGAAATTCCATTCGAAGTGACTCTGGCTCAGTTAGTAGCAGTGTGCGAAGTCGCATTGGTGGTGGTGGTGGTGGTGGTGGTGGTGGTGATGCTGGTGTGACCAAACCTACCTCAGAGAAAGTTATGGATGTCCGGCAGTTACTGGAGGAGAAAAGGCAGAGCTCGTCTCATCAGAGCACACGCACCCCTGTGACCTCTACTGGAAAGACAGGTTAGAAAGATGTCTTCATTTCAAGTCCCCCTTTCGAACTGACGTTTGTATCCAGTGTGCATCGTAGTTAGTAAACAGTTGGAATAAGATAGTAAGATGAGCAACTAAAGTGTAAGCAATTAGGGGAAAAAACATTTTCTTGGCATTTGGTCATTGTTTTAAAATATTCTCACTGCAGATGTGAGACAGAGGTTGGGGAAGAGACCACACTCTCCAGACAGGCACCGCTCTGTCTCTCCTCCTCCCCAGAGAAACACAACCCCTCGTAGAGAATCTCTGACTGATGTTCACAGTAGACTTGGGATAACTAAGTCTGAAGCCCGAGGCCTCTACTCAGAATCATCCAAAGACAAAAAGTCAGGTAAGGCAAAATAAATACATTTATATATTTCCAGTTCTTACATTTAGGCCAGTTTATTTTTCTTCTAGTGAGACCAGATTTATATTCATGCTGTCTGAGTTTCTGGTTGTAAATGCTGCCCCTTACCCTGCTTTTGCTTGTATTTCCTTCAGGTGGTCTTTGGAGCCGTCTTGGACCATCAAAAGTTGGCGAAGGCAAACCCAAGCGTTCTGGAAAAACAGGAAATAGTGCCTCTTTGTCACGGGTGAGCCGGCAGCGAGATGAAGTGGACTCTGATGGAGTCGATGATTATGAAGATGAAGATGAAGATTCTCAGCTTCAGAAAATGTGGGGGGCCATGATAAAGCAAAAGGAGCAGCAGTCTAGCAAAATGAAGAAGAGCCGACTCGACAACCTTCCCTCGTTGCAAATCGAGATCAGCCGAGACAGCAGCAACGGCTCGGATAGTGACTCATGAGAAGAAATAAAGTGTAAAACAAAAAATTAGAGTCTGTTGATGAGGAAGAAGAGATAAAAAATTTAATGTTTTGTTGGCAAGACCCCTACCAGTAGATATTTTAACTATCCATCCTTAATTTGCATTGGATCCTGGCAACATCCTACTTTGCTCACATTCTTTCACTCTCTTATTCCATATACTTAAATGATGACACAAAGACTCTTCCCCTAAACAAATTGTACTTGCATTTGTTTTATTTAAAGCACAGTCAATAACGAAGAATTCATGTTTCTCTTTTTTTTAAATAAAATATAATTGGTTGTGGCATCTCACACATCTTCAGGGCTCAAATGGATTTAATGATAATGCATCAGTTTGAAATCAACAAATCTCACCTTTTTGGTATATGACTTAAAAACAAGCAATGTGAACATGTACATGCAGAATTTTTGTGGTGACTATCCTATCTGTTAGAAGTAAGTTTTATCTGCAGACTGACTGCTAATTTTAGAAGGTGTCACAGGTGTACTGATTGGGGGGGCTTTATTCATCTTACTCCACTGGTGCTAGTCAAAAGAATGCACTGGACCCAGACTGATCAGTGCTGTATTGTGAATTGAGTACTGCAGATGGTGCTCAATACTGTAGCCAATTAATAATATGGTTGTTTTCATAAAAACGAAGTGACCCAACATTCCCAAATAGGCTGTTTTATTATGTGGAAATATTTTTTTGACATAATTCTATAAATTGTGATTTTTTTTTACTTTAAATTATTTTATATTGTTGCATACTTGCCAGCCTGGCTTTTAATGAAGAAATAACATTTGAAATGATTACAGCTATAGCTGGATATTACAATTTATTACAGGTTGCAATAACTTGTCATGCACTTGTGTATTACTTTTAATTCAATTGTATCTAGTGATCAGGATTATACGTCTTAAGTGTTTCCTCTAGGAAATGTATCTGAATTAGTTACTGCTTATTTTTTGTTTAATGTTTGATGTCACTTTGGTGCAGCATATGTACTGCTCTGCTTAAGCCTCACCTCTGACTTTCACTCTAATATAGACCTGCATATATCAAAAAGAGAATATTCCTTAAACCATATCCTGCTTGGAGAGAGTTCTGAGGTATTGCATGGTGCTGCAGGAGTTCAGCAATTTGGCTGCCATTTTGACTTGCATTTTGATATACTTTTTAAATCAAATTTTGTATTTACCCATTTGGGTGAAATAACAGTTTTACTAGTAGTGACCTAGGCCGTTCTGCTTAGGTTTACATTGCGCTTGCCTTTATATTCGTGAGGTATGAGGGGACTCATAGTTTGAAGTTTGGTTTAAAAGTCCCTGACGGACATTAAGGCGGAAGTTGTATCATCCTTCTCTCTTAGCAAAGCAACGTTGCTTAGAAGTCAAGCGGTTGCTGTTGTATGTATAAATAGTTCAACGGCGTTGTACTGTCTTAACTGAAAGTAAAGTTGAGGTTGAGTTACGAGTAAGCTAGCGCGACAATGAGTTCATGTTAAAGAGATGACCATTTAAGTTCAATAAAATGAGCAGGTTAAACGGAAATGGAGTGTAGAATACCAGGTAGGATCATATCACGTTTTGTCAAAGTAGGAGTAAGTAACTGCCCCCAGAATGTGTTGCGTTAGTAGGTGAAAGTCAGTCATAATGCTGCAGGTGCCTTACGGAGCTCAGGACCGTGACAAGCCTCTAATTCGCCTGCCTTTCACCTTTTTTGCTATTGTGACTGTCTGCCTGCCTCTGATTGGACTCATCACCTGCATCACGGTTTCGCTTCTCTATCACTATAATGAAGCAACGTACACTCACTGCCAGGTGTGTATGCTAACACTTGCCCATCTCCTTACCTTTATTCCTGCACTGCTGAGCAAAACAATAAATTCCGAAAGGATTTCGAGAGTAATGTTACTAAATATATATGTAATTCTTTTCCTGCCATTGTAGTCCCAGGCTTGTTGGTATTCTGTAAGTTGCTATGTTCGTTGTTAGTCACTGATTCCAGCTGGTGGCCTCGTAGTTAGGCCCTGCGATCAGAAAGTCGTGGGCTCGAATACCAGGGTTGCTAGAGGAGGTGATTGCAGCATAGTAGGTAAAAATGTTGCCTGTGAGTTGCTGGTTCAAACCCTACTTTCTACCATTGTGTCATTAAGCAGGACACTTGTCACTTGCTTCTGGGAGACTGTCCCTGTAACTAATGATTCTAAGTTAATCTGGAAAAGGGTGTCTGCCACAAACCCTTGGAACAAGGTACCATCCCCACACATTGCTCTGGGTGCTGTGTCGTTGGCTGCCCTTTTCTTTACTTGGTGAACACCTTAAACTCAAGTTCACACTGTGTACTGTGCTGTGGTGTGATTAGAGTGCCATACACTAAATGTCTGAAAGCCAAACCTTTGTTCTTACCGATATGCGAATTCAGCCATTTCAAGTACATTGAGTGCAAGCAGTTTGCCCATATAAAGATTTGTAGAATAGAATAGGATATTCCAGAGCTGAGACACCTGACCCTAAGGTCACCATTGTAATTCGATGAAGCATCATCCAGTACTTCTGGGTTAAGCAAGATTTTATTGCACAGAACTATTTTGGCTACATATGACGATATAAGAATATGCCAATGCCATATGCTGATTTAGCATGGGATATGCCATTGGAATTAAATGATTTTATAATATGGGGTGCTGGAGACTCCCAAATTCAGCGTTAGGGGTTTGATTCCAGGGCCTGTGTGTGCAGATTTAATATGATCTTTCTTCTTTTGCTGAGGATTGCTGCGACATTCGGTGGCCCACCTACAGTTGGGAAGTGTGGACAATGGGAAATATAGAAAATTTCGATTTTCAGCGTGAGAAATCAGAGGTGTGGCATGAGAGTTGCCAGCCCTAGGGTTAGGTATGGTAAATTGGAAATTGGAACTGGTAGCAGGTTTGCTCACATTGCACACCAGCATAAATTTAAATAATGATCACATATCAGAATTTATTTACAGATCTTTTGAACGAACGCTGTTCATGAATAGTTAACTCTGGGGGATCAGGAATTGACATATATAGTTCGGTATTATGACATCATTGCATTTTGGTTGCATGTTCCACTTTAAATCAACATAAGCCAGTGTTATATTATGATTGTCGTCATATATAAGCAAAGTAGTTCTGTATTTAAAAAAATGTCGTATTCCAGTGCCATAGTCTACTTTTAATAGTCGTATGCTAGTGACAGATAATGGCAATTTCCTGTCCTGCCAGTGGTCAGGAGGCATATTTCAGTAGCAGATAAACATCATATCCGGAGCTGCCACTGGCAGCAAAGCGTAACATCACAAGTGAATGTTTCTATCACTGCTGTGTTAAAGGCAATGAAATCCTCACAGCCGTGTCCAACATTGAGTGTAAATCCTTCCCAGGAAAGTAGAGAATTAACCACAGCAATGAGGGGAACAAACTGACTATTAATACATATAAAAAATATGTTGGATTTGCAAGCATCTTGGTTATTTCTCTGTGATTTTAAGCATTCTCTCCGAAAAGGCTTACGTTTCTAAGGTATGACTTGTCTTTTACAGGTCCAAAACTACCTCCCATCCATCAGTGCAGCCATTAGCCTCACACCAGAGCGCTACATCTGGCGGTTTTGCATTGGCTTGCACTCTGCCCCACGTTTTCTTCTGGCAGCAGCCTACTTCAGCTTCTACCAAGGACGCTTTGGCAGACAGTTCAAGGATCAGCTGCTGAGCATCTTCACTCTTCTCTGCGCATTGTGTGAAAATGTGGGACTGCTGTTGCTCACCTATGTCTGCTCTACTGAAACATACAGTGAGTGTTTTGTGTAGGTCCTGATGTAAATTATTATTAAACTTCTGTAGGGGCAGTAGTTAGGTGTGCTTGTGAAAAGGCCCATGGGGTGCTGTTTAAAAGAATGGTTATGAAAAAATTACATTTTACTAAAGAATAGTTTATTCAGTCAGCCAAGAGTGTTTAGAGTCCAGATATTTGCTTCTTTAGTTTAGACCTGGAGCTGTGTAGCTAATGTCGCTAACAAACTGTAGAAGTCAATACATAACCAAATTGTTTGTGTTAAAGCACTCCCTTAAAGTCTTTAACGAGGATCTGGGCATAGTCTGAGAAAATTAAGGGAAAGTTTAGGATATGTATTTACAGAACAGAATTTGTGCAGTGTTATGTAAATTAAATTCCCAAAGTCGTGTCCAAAATTTAGTGTAAAGCCTTCTCAGGAGAGTAGAGACTTAGTCAGCAATGTGGGGAACAAACTCCCTATTAACAGCTCTGATTTAAAAAATCACTGATAAAAAATTACTCTAGCAAAAAAAACAAGTAATTAAAACTGTGTTTTTATTTAATTTACAGAGGAAAAAAAAATTCAATGTGAAGGCATAACTGGGTGATAAGCTTGATATTTTGATTGACAGGTCTCCATAAAAACGGATTCGTTTTGTTCATCGCAAGCTCTCTGCTCCACATGATGTCTACCTGCAGATTGTGGCAGGTTATCACAAAGTATTCCGTCAGTGCTGAGGTACTGAACCTTTCTTTTACACTGTTTGTCTGTTTGAAGCTCTCCTACTCTGAAATCAGCAGAGGGCACTATTTTCACTATTTTAATGAAGTCAAAGTAAAAGTAACTTTGTCATCTCAGCCAAATACATGTGGAGTCAAAAGAGACAGCACAGGATTTACACAAAGACACACAGATCAGAATGACAGTATGCAGTTTAAAAGTTAAATGTGCAATTTAGTACAAAAGGTATTTTTAAGAACCAAAAATTGTGTAAATGTTGCATTAGCAGTAGGCTTGGGCGGTATCCAAATTTTGATACCATCATAACTCCTCCCTATTTTACCTCAGTATACGGTATTACCGTGAATAATAAACAATTGTGATGTAAGGCTCATGTGACGGGGGTGGGGGGCTGGTCAAGAGTCTCGAGTTAAAATTCTAAAATAAAAAAACAGAAATGCTGGCTGGAAATGGAGATTTACATGCAAGCTTCTCCTCAACCTGTGACTGGCACTGTTATCCAAACTCCTCGTCTGCTTCTCACGCGCCTGTTCCGCCTCAACAAACCGCTCCCTTACTGCTCTTTACGGCATAAACAAAACTCTGGGCAGTAAAGCTGCCTCACTCCGGGCTCCACGCCTCTTGCGATCGATGGCTTTAGTGTTTCCAGCCCTTGAACACGCGAACACACAGTCTACTCGTGCGGCTCCATACTGAACGAAAGTCCCTTTAAAGTTCCTTACTGGGGGAGAGCTGATCAGCTCGCCACGGCGTTCCCCGGCTCCAACTTGGTGAGAGTTTCCAGTTCAGTCCTTCCCACTAGTGCTGCCGAACGACTACCTCACTGCGAGCGCCACAGCTCTTGAGGTCGTTGGCTTCCGTGTTCTCAGCCTCCGAGCACGTGAACACGGTCCATTCGTGCAGCTCCAGCCTCCACGACTCCTTTACTTGGGGAGAGCAGTCCAGCTCACCTCGGCATCCCCCGGCTCCATCTTGGTGCAGGCTTCCAGTCCAGCCCGGCGCACACAGGTGCCGCCATCTTTTAAAATCCAAATCCCGCCCCTAACCATCGCCGATTGGTCAATACCACACAGTTAATGCAGGCTTCTCATGCCATTCGTGGGTCGGACAGTCATTCGGCTTGCCAACGGATGGAGTGTATGGTTTTTACGATGGTATTACGGTATTGAAACTGATACCGTTGTTATTTTTAGATCCCGCGGTATTACCGTATTACTGCCCAAGCCTAATTACCAGTCAAGTGGAAATATTTGCTATTTTGCAAGATTGGTGCAAATGTCCTCAGTGTTTCTCAATATCTGCCTCTGATTTCTCTCATGTGTGCTTTAAGCTATTTTTATTTTTAGTAATGGAGAAGCTTGTGATCGTTGAATTACACATAGTTTGTAGTTCTGATGAATGTGAAGGGGGCATATTATACAATACTTATTTTAGTTATAATATGTCTATGGTGTATTCAAGATAGTTCCATGCAGTTCTTTGCACAAAATTACTCTCACAAGAAAGAGATCTCACCAGCTCTATTCTTGACATTTTCATGTTTACCACACATGAAAATGCCAGAAAACAAGTGCTATTCAGCCCTACATGTTGGACCCTAAGTCGGACCCAGAGGGAGATGAATACTTCATGTGTGACTTGCCTATGCCCATAGCAACAGCGCCCGGTGTCTTATGCCTGCTCAAAAAATGAGCAGACAAATTGGCGTATCTTCAAAGAATCTAGTGGATGGTGGCTTGCAGGTGAAGGTGGTTCCATGCTAGTTTCCTTACTCTGACTTCAGAAACGGCTCATAGAAGCATGCTCTCTGACACCAAAATCTTTCAATTTACTCACAGAAACCACATCGATTGGTGTGTTTATAGGAGCAAGAGACCCACATGGAAATACAAAAATATGCAAAATGTTTTGCATTATGTCCCCTTTTATTTACACTAATATGTACCCCTTTAAGAAGAGGGGTCTGCAAACAATCATTTGTTTGTTTAAAAAAAGGCTGCAAATTAATGGGGTTTTACAGTGTATATATATCTATAAATGAGATTAGGGGTGTCACATGATTAAAACATTCTCAAATTAAATACAAGCTTAATGTAAATTAATCACACATTTTATTTAATGAATTTTGGCTTATGAGTGAATGATGGCAATCACAAATATTACCTAATATGCTAATGGTGAAAAATGTATGGCCGTGGCACATAATTCCCAAAACTGTGGAGCTGCACATGTGCCAAAGGGCGCTGTAGGACATCTCAGTGTGTAGGATGTTTCTACAGAACACCAGATAAAAACACATTCTGTATGTTTTTTATATATAAATAAAAATTTTATGTTCATTATTTATGATTGGGATGCCATGTTTTATGTTATTGTTTTGACTGTAATTTGTTCTCTAGTTAACTTATAGGTTTTAGTCAAATTATCATATCCTGTTAAAAAAAAAAATGTGATGCTGAACAATTTTACTAGCCCTCACACTTGGCCTGCATGACTGTGATAATGAGAGGTGAGGCTATATCTGTAAACAGGGAGTAGATGTGTTGGAGACCACAGTGGCTCTTTTTGAGGCTGTGAAAGTGCAGTTGCAGCATGTGTGTAAAGTACAATGTGGAAGGGAAGTGGTTTAGATAGACTGCCCTTTTACAGAACCTGTCGCCAGCTGTTTGCACCACAGTAAGTTGCAGACGAGAAGTGGTGAAACGTTCAACGATTTCTAATCTCTCCTTGTCTTTCTGAGGCTGGTCCTTCTCTAATGGTATCTCTCAATTTCCTTCTCTTTGTCCCATCTCTGAAACAGGAGATGACCTCATATCATAATAAGGTCCGCCTCTTCCTTCTCAGCATTGGCCTGTGCTTACTTGCTCTCTACTTCTTCAGGCGCCACAACAAATACTGTGAACCAGGAAGTGAGTTCAGCATCTTAATACTTGGTAATCAGCCAGTTTAACAGTCTAAAGGCAAAGAGAACCAGCTTCTAAGCTTTGAAACTTCAGGCTTTTATTCCTGAAATTAGGTGCCTCTTAGTAAGTAATATTAAATAATATTAGCACTGTTTACTGGTATTGTCAAATGTTGATTTATTCCTCGATTTGATCCCTTTTTTACCTAATAGTTTTATGTTGCATTGCACAGGATGTTAAATTCCAGACTAGAGGAAACAGCTAAATTGATTATCTACTTGCCGATCTGATACTCAGTATTAAGATCAGTATGATATCGGCCAGATTGCTGTATCAGAGATTGGAAACATGGAGTTTCTAAAACATAAGCAAATTTAGTGTGCAAAGTTATGTGAGACCAAGTGTATGACCACAAACCAACAACAGTGTTGTTCAACTTTGTAAAAATGTGTGAAATTACAAAGATTTATGCTTGTGCAATATTGTGCTGATGTCTAATTTAAATGTGAAATGTTGTCATCATACTGACATACAGTTTCAACGAAAGGCAATTTGCATGATGTCAAAGTGTACCTCAAATATAGATTGTTTCAGAGATGGAAATAGAGATGAAGTCGCAAAGGTGAATGCATATTCTGGCCATAGGAGTGAAGCATTCTGTCATTTCCCTAGGTTAGCAGAGTTGACAACTGAAAGAAGGGGGTGGAGGTAGCTCAGTGGTTAGGGTACTTGCCTCTGGACCATGAGGTCCTACCCCCAGCACCACCACTGGGCAAGACCCTTAACCCCAAGTTGCTCCAGGGAGACTGTCCCCTATAGTTAGGAATGGAAGTCGCTTTGGATAAAAAGCGTCTGCTATATGCCGTAAATGTAAATGTAAAGAAAGAGTACATCAAAGCAATAAAGCAACAAATGGCCATTCCTATATATTATTTCCCTATTGATTCATCCATTTGGACCTGTGAGAAATGTGGCTTTTTGTAAGGCTGAGAATACTGATATAGCTAAAATTACACTGATAATCAAGTTGAGAATTTTATTTTGAAAGATAAATAACTTTGTGCAGACATTAAAGATGACTTGACTAACATCAGATTGCTCAATTCAAAACACCCTCCATGTCCTTGAATGGCAGGTCGCTTTCTGGTACATTTCTGGTACAAATTTTCAACAACAACATGAGGAGGTTACACCCTGGAACAATATTTACATTACTTCCTGTAGATCAGCTCTTCAGAGCCCAATTTCAACAGCTTCTGGTTTGGGCTTTAGTGCTTTGTAATCCTGATTCTTGGTTTCTCTTTTCTTTCATAGTTTACACATTCTTCGCACTATGTGAGTACTTGTTAGTGCTCTCCAACATGGCTTTTCATATGACTGCTTTCTGGGACTTTGGAAGTAAAGAGGTTATGGTAGCAACACCACCAGAGAGCAAGCGCATCTGACTGTAAAAAAAATGATATATACAAATCTATCATGGGAACCAAAGGACCTCCATGGCTCAATATCCAGAAAGGGCACTCTTGTGCTGAAGATGTCGTGGTCAAGTGGACACAGCATGTTTGTTTATTTATTTCTTTGAGATAATGGTTGTAAATTGGTTGTAAATTGCCAGTTGTATGAATATACCATTTATTTAAAGTGATTACAAAATACTAATTACTATGTCAGTGATGCATTTGCAGTGTTTATAATTATTGAACTTTTTTATCTAGGGTGATTAGAAAACCTTTGATTTTAGCTGTTATTGATGATATCTGAAGCACACAGACACACATACATACACATATTTAAAATACGTGCTAGTAATGCTTTCACTTAAAATATTTCTAGTTATGGACTATATAGAGTGGAATTGCAAAGTAAACAAAGTATCACTATGGTTGCCTTGGTCCTGGCAAAATCAAGATATTTGTATGCTGAGCAGAAATTTTATATATCTTTTTTGGCAGTTTTTCTATTTCAGACAAACCTGATGTTGCTGAATTCCAAAAAATAAAAAGAAACTTCAGCACCTAACAAGCAGTGTTTAAATCAAACAGTCTTGTAATGCATTCATCTTATGTGTGAGCGTGTCTATGGTCTAATTTAACAGTTAATTTAACCTCAACAATGGATTGCATTTTATGTCATAAGCACAACCATCACTGCCAGTAAATCTGAATATTGAAAAATTAAAGCTGTTGAAAGTTATTTTAAGTTAGGTTTGTTTTGTTATTCTTTTATAATTATTTGTGTGGATTTTCCACTTTAGGTTATATATTTACATTACATTTTTTAGAAAATAAATAAATTTTTAATTAAAAAAGCTAGCAATGTGGATAAATAAAGTTTTTTTTTATAGCATTGAATGAAGTCTGCACAAAGATTGGGTATGATCGTGTTAAACCATTTTATAAAACATGGATCAGTGTCAAGGCAGAATATGGTATTTTTGGGTGAATTTTGTCCATCATTAGTAATAAACCTCTTCAGATCAATGTGAAATACATATCTGCTTTCCAAAACGCTCCTTAACATGCAACCAGATGATACATTGTAATGTAAATCTTGGATGTACAGGATAAACCTTACTTCACAACAAAGAGTTTTTGCCTGATATCAGAAGGAATCTTTTAACTCTGTTACCTTTTCTAAAGTTTAGAGTTCTCCCTCTTGATAGAGGGGGGCAATATAATATTTTATTATTAGTGAAATTGAGACACAGTATGCATTTCTGAGCATATCTCACATATGATGAGTACTTAAAGAACAGTGAGTGCCTGTATCTTTAAATAAAAATGGCCTTATAAATGTTTTATTTTAAGTGCACTGTTGTGTAGGGTGACCACCCCCCGACAGACAAAATGTGGGACAAGTACCAAGTTTAAGTGGGACAGTGTGGGACAGGCGTAAAAACTTAAAGCTAAAGAT
>JBBKCR010000022.1:4987628-4998476 GCA_037577295.1 Ladigesia roloffi
AAATAAACTAAACCCAGAAAATAAATATAATCTGAAAAATAAAGATTTGCTAAAAGAAGAAGAATACAAACAATGTATAGTTATTGCACAAAATTTTGTGTGTGTCCCATAAATTTTGTCCACTCTAGTTACTTTTCCTTCACATTAGAGCTTAGATCGGGCCCCAAAAAAAGAAACTCAACCCGAGCACTTGTGTCTGAGTCCAGCCTGGCCTGACACATTAACTGTAATTTTTGGCGTGGGCCCGAATTAAAACGGAATTTTTTTATCTGTGGGCCGTTATAACACACGTTTCTAAAGTGACACTTCAAGTTCAGAGCAACTCAAATGCTGGATCATGACCCAGTCCAAGCCGAGGGTAGGGGCAGGAAATATCAGGCCGGGTTTGGGTTTGCAGGCAGAGAATCAAAATTCTAATTCAAAGTGTCTCACAATGGACAAAAGTATTGGGACGTAGCGGCGTTCAACTCTAAGGTCGAGCCTCCTTTACTTTATTCTCCCCGCCCCTTTCGTACAGGAAATAACTTCTCGTCTCATTTTAGTCAACGAAAACGAAGAGACATTTTAGCACAGTTTTTATTTTGTAAACCACATTTAGTCCTTATTCATCAATAAAACTACATTATACATATTATTTCGTAATCGTCACATGACCAGCATTAGCGTCGCATCTCGTTTCGTTTTTGTCACGTGCAAAATGTTAGTTGACGAAAACAACACAAGAAATAGGATATTGTTCAGTGGTATCAGTACATGCTATCTGCAATTCACGTAGGAATGTGAGTACGAAGATTCGTATTTAATGAAGTATCGGCCCGATACCCAATACTATTATCGATATCTGTTCAACCCTAGTAACAACACAGTGACATCAAATACTAGTATTGCACAAATGAGTACCAAACTTTGAACAAGTACAGACACTGCACTAACAGACACAGCTCTAAAAGACACTGCACTCACCAGTAACAAGAGGGGTGTGATTAATACCCAGCACACTTTGAAGTACAGAAGAACTTTGGTGCACCATGGTGGACATCGGCATATCATGTCAACTATGTCCTGACAGAACTGGTTCACACCTGCATTAAACAAATCAAATTTAAACTATTTCATACAAGTATTGAAAAACATAAAATAATTTAAAAACATAAGTGAAGGGTTTTGTTCCAAAGCTTTGTTAATAGTGAACTTCACAAATAGAGTGTTATAGTTATATAACACCACACAGTGTTAGTGTCATAATTAAGCCTTATAGTAAACATATATTTGTATCATACAAGTAAGAATATTGTTTAAATATATTACTTTATTTCTGTCTAAAACTGCTGGACATACAGCATTAAAGTTCTAAAATATTCTAAATGTATGTTCTAAAACAGGCACGAGCTAGGTGTACCTAAATATGTGAAGTTATAAAGAATGTTTTATCCCAGGCTGCTTTCTGAACAAGAAATCATATACATATATCACTCACAGCAACAAAATCAGGCCATTTAATTTTAGGGGAGAAAAGGAGGTGGAAATTTTGTTCGTTTGGTTAATAAAACCACAATAGTGTCATAAGTTTGGAAAGAAACAGAATACTAATGTCTAGAATACACTGGAATACAAGGCAAATGCAGTTTTATAAATGCCAAAACAGTATTTTTAGAAATTGACCAAATATTGTAAAATATACCCGGAAACTGGTTTGACAAGATTAAAAGATATAAAAGAAAATTGCTATGGTGATATGAACATGAAATGGAAAGGGTTTGATTATAAGCATACCATAAAAGAATGAGATGCCAAGACACATGAAGAGGGTTATAATGATGAGACCAAAACTAGTGCTGAATGAGTCTATGAGGGTGAACCAGTATATTCCTCCCTGTTACAAAAAACACAGAAGCAAGAAACATGCCAAACTCTATTAAAGTTGCATAATCTGACTGTCAACAAAAACAAAAATTCCTTCGTAACTTTTAATGAGATTAAATGATCTACAACCTATAAAGATATTTTTCCTCAAACATAGTTATATTGTGTAAAGAGTAGGGGTGTAACGGTACGCGTATTCGTATTGAACCGTTCGGTACAAAGCTTTTGGTTCGGTACACAATATAAACCGAACGATTCAGAAAAAGAATAAAGTATGTAAAGCTGTTTGGTCTGGGGTTATTATGTAGGTGGGCGCAAGAGGTCAGTTCGTGTCTCATGTCAGTTTTCCATGTAAACGCGGCTCAGAAGCAGCGTATTGTGAGGGTGAGTTTCACTGGGTGTCTACATTCAGCTCTACGTTTCTAGCATGTATATTCAGAGAAAATATATTTTATTTAAATGTAAAGAGTCTGCATGTTGTTTTACTTATAAAGGAGGTTTCGTTTTATTTGCTGCTGAAAAGAAACCCCAGAAGGTGGATAAAGAATAGCTCTATCATTGTTTAAAGTAAACGAAAAAAAAACCTAATTGTTTCTTTTTTAATGTTTACTGAATAAATGATTTTTTTTACTTATCTGGCTTTTTTTTTTTGCTGTATCGAAAACACACCAAACCGTGACACCACTGTATCGTATCCAAACGAACTGTGATTTTTGTGAACCGTGACACCCCTAGTAAACAGTGTTAAACTTTTAAAACATACTGCTCCTTCTGGCATTTTTACAGTACTTTTATGGAAACAAATGAATAAAATGGTTTGCTTTTAATTCCCTTTTCTTTGTGAAAACACAAAAACACAAAAAAAGGATACATCACATTTTCATATGATGAGGAAAACACATGTATCACTTGGAAATGAATCCTTTAAATGAACTCACATCGGTGACCAGCAAAAGGCCCATTAAGTAAAAGCCAAAGCAGAGAAGGGCTAGAAATGGTGTCTTGTGCTTCATATTATTTCTGAGCTGAGGAAACTCATCCAGCACTGCTGTGGTAATCCCTTCCATGTTACCAAACTAGAGAGAAAAAGAGAGGGAAGTAGGTATTGTGTAGTAATGGAACAAATTAACTGCTGTGCATGTACTTCTATATTAGGAAAGTGCATGACGATATGATATGGTCAGTGTAAGACCATTACAAGTTATGATGGTGTGGTGTAACACCTTATATGGTAAACAAGTCTATACAAGATTGTCATGTATTGTTAAACTATTTTATGCAAAAACTTCGAATGATGCAACTTAACAACACGATGCCTTCAACATTATATTGCCTAACAGTGGTAAAGACTTAAGACCAAAGAAGAAGAAGTTGTAATGTAAGAGTCTTACCAGAGTGTCCACTCCCAGCATGAAGAGCATAAGGAAGAACAGAATTGACCAGAAGACTGAACCAGGCAGAAGAGCCAAGGCCTCTGGGTATGCTACAAAGGCTAAACCTGGACCTGAAAGTGCAGCAAAAAACACACACATCACATGTTTCTGTCTATGTTTGAAGAGTGCATGAGGAGTGTCTACTGACTTGTGTAAGACGACATGTTTGACTAGATTTACCTTTGTCTGCCACGTCTTCCACTGGCACACCCTTCCTCCAGGCCATGTGGCCTAAGATGGAGAAGATTGCAAAACCAGCAAAGAAACTGGTAGCACAGTTTCCTATCGTGATCACCAGGGTATCCCTAGCACAGAACATTACAATTTAGACCCAGAACTTTTTAGTTTTCAATCAACATTTTCTATGGACAAACATTCAGGGAATATAGATAGATTGAACAAAATTAAAACAAATTATTATATATCTAACCTGATGACATTATTGTCAAATTTATTGTAAGAGGCCATGGACAAAAGCCCACCGACCCCAATACCAAGTGAATAGAAGATCTGCGATGCTGCATCATTCCACACCTATACACAAACAAAAGATTGTGAAGATTTTTTAGGAGCAAAGCTCAGCATACAAAAAGATGTGAAATATTGATCCTGGTACCTGTGCATTAGACAGTTGCTTCCAGTCTGGACTGAGATAGAAGGCAACGCCTTCAAGAGAACCCTCTAGAGTGGCCCCTCTGATGATCAGAACTATCAGCACAAAGTAGGGAAATGTTGCTGTCACATACACCACCTGAAAGTGGGAAAAAGGAACACATTGGACTAAACTTAATTATTAGGTATTTACCCAAATAAATTCAATGATGATTTTAATCCGATAATCCGTTCATCAAAGAAAACCAAATTAGCAGTTATTCTCTTTGAGATTCCAGCTGATCAGAAATGATTTTCCTTATTTGATTGTAATGTAATGTACAAAAAAATATTATACTGACGAATTAGGACAGCACAAACTGCATGATTTTATCATGAGGAAAAAGGCAATGGTCATAATGAAGAATACAAGAGCTGTGACAAAAAGCAGAAAAGCATAAATAACACTTTAGCTACCAATTACATGATTATTTCATTCTTTAATATGTGACATTCTTTAAGTTGTGGACACTATAAAGTGACAAACAGTAGGAACATATCCTCAGTCATGATACTTCTTCATCCAACCATGCAATCACATCCTGAGAGAGTTGGACTTTACCTTGCCTGAGCTGCGAATGCCCTTAAGCATGCAGAGGAAAATGATCACCCAGGCAGCCAGCAAACACAAAGCGAGCTGCCACTTCACTGGCCCAGGGTCATGCAGACCCTTACTGTGTACCACACCCAAGACCTTTTCACTATAAAACACACACACACACACACACACACATGCATCTCAAATTTAGACTTCAAAGAATTTGTTTTTGTCAAAGCACACCTTGAATCAAAAACTGATATACATGTGGCAGAAGGCAATATTGAAAAATGATTAAATCACATACGTTCTATATCACAAGACATTTTCTAAATATACAGATTACATGTATTTTAATGTGTGCAAATATTGACAATAATCAAAAACATGTTTTTTATTTAACAACCATATCTGTCCAACACATTCTACACATTCACATATTTAAAAAATGTTCTGACAATATCCACAATCATTAAAGTATATTCCATGTCATGATAGTTTAGCAAAATAATATAGTTCTACTATCAGCACAGGTCAACTGTAAGTCAATTTAGTGTAGAGGCATGGGAACAATTTTTTTGGAAAAATGAAAATGAATTTCCTTTTTAAAGCCATCAAATTTTAATCACTAAATCCATAACAGTATGGAAGGCATTTAAGTCAGTCGGTTTATTAATTACAGCAACAAACCAGAGAACACTCACTTCCAGAAGATCTCAGATGGACTTAGGGTGTTTGTGGCATTGGTGGTGTTCTGTGGATCAGACAAAGGGAACAGTATTAAATAACAAATGTATAATCATTGTCCAAAAACAAAACAATTGCAACTTTACAGGAGAACTCAAAATCATTACATCAAACATTTATTATTCAAGAAAGTTCATTTAAAAACATTTTATTCTGTGGCATTTTTAACTATTTCAATTATTCACATTTATACCATTTCCACAGGATTAACGTAACAATGGTCGACAACAGAGCTGAGACCAAAACTACGTGGCACTTTCAGTTACATAACACATACCCCACAGAGTGCAGCGTTAGCAATAGCATCACATGACCATGGTAATGGGCTCTGGAAGGAGCTACCCAGGTAATAAAATGTCCAAGCAATGATGACATTGTAGTAGAGGCACACCAAGGTAGACACACACAGCATCCCTAGGCCTATCCCTGAAGAAAGGAGAGATAAAGAGTGGAAATTTACCATTCTGATAAAATGTCTTGTTTATTTTTATCGCATGTGGACACAAGCATTTAATTTTTATACATGAATAACAAAGTGCAGTTCTAACATCTGACTCGAATAATCCACTTCAAGCCTTTCAAATTACTGCATACACCGAGTGCAGACATACCTTTATTAGTTAAATCCATTTTTAATACACCAATTATTATCTAATTTGGCATCAAACTACACTACATGTAAAACCATTGTTTAAAACAAACAATGTAATGATAAAAAAGCACAGTCATAGATAGATTATTGCCAAGAATCAAAACAGGACCACCATTCATTCTAATAAAGACTTTGCACAACACTGAAGACAACACATATTAAATAAGTAATGTAAGATATAAATAAACTTAAACATTAGAGATCACTGATGGCCTGTATTACTGTATTTCAGTGCTGATACCTTTAAGCAAAGGACAGCATTTCCAGACAGTGATGGGGCCTGCGGCTCCATACTGGCCCAAGCTGAGCTCCATGAGGAAGAGGGGCATGCCCGTGAAGAAGAGCATGATGAAGTACGGGATAAGAAATACACCTGCAACACCACAAATAACATTGTTATACAGGACATAGCTTTAGAAGCCAGAAACTGCAGAGTTACACTATTACTAATATTCAAAGGTGTTGAATATTCATTTTCCTTAAAGTTAAAAATACAAATAAGTTTTTATCAGTTATAAAATATAAAGCTTTGCAAACAAACATTTTCCAAAAGCAGGAGCTAGTAGCCCTCACTTTTCTATGTAAAACTAAAAGAGAGGAAATCTACCTCTATAGTAGATTAGTCCTCGATTTACGACATTCCTTCAACAGTGATGGAACAGGAATATTGGTGTAAGTTGAATCACACCCGAACTTAAGTCATTTCCCTATTCTAACAAATCTGTAAAATCGTAAAATCACAACTAAGCCACAGAAGAAGGGAAAATCTAAAACACATACGCCGTGTTACTGAGTATTCTTCCACCTCCCGCATCCAAACTGCCCATGTAGTCTGTAAGTATGAGGCTAAAGGTGTGAGCTAAGTGGGAGTGAGCTTTGAAAACATGAAACGTTGTATGTCGAGGCTGTTGTAACTCGAGGACCTTAGGTACTTCATTAATGTACTCCAGATATATCCATCCATCCATCCATTTTCTACCACTTTATCCTGCACTCGGGGTCGGGGGAGGCTGGAGCCTATCCCAGCTACTACGGGCGAAGGCGGGGTACAACCTGGACAGTCACCAGCACATCGCAGGGCCACACACTCACACACATTCACACACACAGTCACACCTAGGGCCAATTTAGTGTGCTCAATCAAACTATCCCCAATCACGTATGTTTTTTTGGTGGTGGGAGGAAACTGGAGCTCCCAGAAGAAACCCACGCAGTCACGGGAGAACATGCAAACTCCACACAGAAAGACCCTGCACCCGACCCGGGAGTCGAACCTAGGACCTTCTTGCTGTGTGGCAACAGCGCTAATCCCTGCATCCTCGACATATATATATATATATATGAATTAAATTTAATTCATATGAATTTTAAAACTGTGTTTGCTTTGTGATAGCTCAATTAATCACCAAAATTATCATTGGATCACTCGCTTACAAATCTAATCTGTAGTGACAGCCCAATGTCAGACTAGCTGTTAGTTGTGTCTTTAGACTTTGTTTCTCTTGAGACACTTCAGTATTTGTTCTTGTTTTTTTATTACCTCTTCGGAGTCGTTATCCTAATATTATAATTATTATCAGTTCAAAATAAAAAACACATCAAAGTCAAAATAAAAAACACATCATTTGAACATGTGCCGGTGCTTATTCTATTCAACAAATATTTAAAGTGTATTTAAAAGCTTATAGCTGATTTTTAAAATAATTCTCTTTGGTTTTCTGTACAAAATTTTTAAGATATTGAATAAATCAAATATGTAACTAAATCATTTTAATATGGCCTCATACAACATGTTCTAACGTGAAGACTGGATTTAGATATGCTAATGATCACACCTCTGCTTATTTGAGCCAAACCAACACAATTCCATTTATGTACAGATTTCAATAGAAACAGTTTAGGTTATCTAAATAAATTATGGAAAGTGTTTAGAATATTCTTGCAAAAAGGTGGTGTTATAAATGGGGTTTCATTAAGGTCCATGTCCAATAATCAGTTAAACATCTACTGTGAACCAAAAAAAATTAACTTTAAAAAAAACTAGTGATCGACCGATATTGATTTTTTTTTTACCGATACAGATACCAATTATTTGCATGTTTATGTGCCGATAACTGATATTTAGAACCGATATTTATTTACTATTATACTTCTGTTTTTGACACAATTATTACAACACTGAACTGAAAAAAAAAATAATAATTTATAATAATCACTCCCTCCTTGCATACAAATAAAAACTAGGACTCTGAAAGTGCAAAAAATATATTAAAAAATAATAAAAAAGCGCACTGTTACTAAATTCTTCAATCGTGCATAAACTACATATCAGTTATTTACGTAACACAGCTAATGTGTGCATTAATAGCTGTTATGTTTAATAAAGTTTACTAAATATATGAAAGCAAGTAAGTATACTTTTACCTTTGCATGCAGTTTCCCCTCAGACGTCTGCACGTAATTCTCAAAACGCCCACCAGATGGCGGTGTTTATCGGTAAACCCGATATTACAAAACCGATAACCGATTATGTTAAAATGCTTAAATCTCGCGAAAAATATCGGTAAATCGATATATCGGTCGATCTCTAAACAAAACTCAGCATGGAATAGCCAGTAAGGATTCCCTACATCTGACACCTAAGTGTAAACCACACCTAAGAGCAAATGGAGGCTGTCCAAGCTCGTTCTGAATAGATCACAGAGACACAGGGTGGGACCGTTTGCATATGTGTAAGAATGTGTGCAGCTGACTGTGGTGTAAGTATCTGCTTCCAGGCACCATAAACTGCCATTGTGTCTCTTTGGTTTCGTATCTGGCATTCAGTGAGTGTATGTTGCAACTGAAACCTTCAATGGATGATTCAGAGCCTATACTGTGTGCCATAACAACCATTTAATTAGGAGTAACCATGACCATGAAAACATGATTTGCTGGTGGTACTCAATCTGGCAAGGGCTTATTGCTTTGTTTGTTAGGTTTTGTTATAATAGTAATATTTACCATAACTATATCTAAACATTACACCTTACAGGTGATCGCTTTGAAGGTGGAATTACACCAATTTTTAAAAAGCTCAACATGTTATTCGTATGTTATAAAAGCAGAATCATATCTGTGAGAAAACATAATATTTAAATACACATAAAAATTAAATACACTGACAGTCAGAGTGTCAGAACTGTTCACATCAGAAGTGACAGCTTCCAGACATCCAAAATGTTCCTCTGATAGCCACATCCCAAGAGGATGTTGCCCAATACCTTAGGATTGTTTTAATGTATATATTTACTTTTTTATTATAAACACTACATAAAAAAAGCTTATTTTGGTTTCAGCTTATAATTCCTAGACACAGATGCATGTGGAGTCATCAAGCTTGAAAAATATGGTCAGTGCTCACAGATAAGTTTCTGTTTTCATAACATAAGAATAAAATGTCTGGCCTGCACTGCAGCTCACAAAGTCATTGAATATTAAACAGCGTAATAAAGATTTGAATTAGAAGAAGTAAATGATGAGTCTACATTATTTTCATCGGTCTTATACTCATCTAGAAGACCTTATTCTCCTCATGATGCTCATCAATCTTTCTGGCTTATGAAAGGTCTCATTTGTCCAATCCAAATCCAACTTTATTTGTTACGCACTTTAAGTAAACGCAAAGGACCAAAGTGCTGTAAAAATATTTTTTAAATGAAATAAAGTAATAAAAATCAGCGTCTCAAAAGTGTTAAAAGCCAAGGAAAATTAAGATTTAGTAGTGTTTGGCGATCATACACTATTAGAGCGCTAATAAAACATACAAACAGTAAAAACATAAACCCTTTTGGAAAGAGCATATGGCAAGCCACACACACCGGTGCCATCTTGGAACAAATAAGGTCTAGGACATGGATAGCAGCATCTGATTGGAAAGATATAGAACACACCGCCATGCTATTGTTGAAGCTAAGGATGGTACAATGTACACAAATTACCCAGCAGAGCACTGCTTTATTTTGTGTTTTCTTCCAAAAAAGAACTCACATACTCACACAAAAACACACACACACATCAGAAACCTCTCCTTCTCTATCAGTCCTACTAGTGACACTCACCACCACCATTTCGGTAGCAAAGGTAAGGGAACCTCCAGACATTTCCAAGGCCGACACAGTAGCCGATACAGGAGAGCAGAAACTCATACTTGCCGCCCCATTGCTCCCTAGGCAGCTGGGAGTCTGCTGTAGGGATGGGAGAGGGCTGGTTAAACACTGTCTGACGGGACGCACCGGGCGCACTGTGAGGAACTGTGAAGCCATTCAGCTGTGCTGGACTCTACCAAGAAGAAAAAATAAAGTTCAGTCAGATATATTTCTGCATCAACATGTCACAGAGTAGATGTGTGACTGCTGTTAGAACACGGTTGCTTTGGAAATGTAATGGATCAAATGTCAGAACCAAATTTCACCAATTTGATTTTGATATGATATTTAGAAAATTACACTGAAGATACACTGAAAACACAAACATGACTATTTACACAGTGCTGCAAAGCACAATAATAACAACCATTCTTTACTAAAAAGGCACAGTTTTAGTTCTAACTTTACATTAAAATACTCCGTGTTAAACTCTCAGTTCAAGTATTTTAAGGGCAGCTGGTTATTTCTAAGTGTATTGCAACTGCAACCTAAAATAGCCTATGTCTAACACGTCATTGTAATTACACATAATAATACTGCAACTGTTGAATTAAACCTTAATTTTTTAGATTAATAATGACAGAATCACACAAACACATGTGTGGCCTACTGAATTTTAAACACAACAGTAATTTAATTAAAATTCTCTCCTGGAAAAAAGTCAATTGAATACCAGTCACTATGAAACACAATGTACTTGAAATATGCTTAACTCTACCTTAATTTACCCCTGAAAATATGCCAAACACCTGAATTTGAATTAAGTGCCCATTAATT
>JBBKCR010000022.1:4998576-5017081 GCA_037577295.1 Ladigesia roloffi
TAATTTTCCTTACTTTCCTGGAAATTAAGGAAAAAATTAAGGTAATATTAAGGGCTAAAATTAAGGGGTTTGGTTTCCTAGTGAGTTCAACCAGCTTTTCCGAATAACTTATTCTGACAAAAATGAAATTTAACTCTTGATATTTGAGAAGCATAGGAATGTGGAACCAGCATGTTTTGTGCTTGCTTCGACTATATAATTAAAGGGAAGTCTCTCTCTAGTAGCCAAAATCTAATGATTACAGTTCCGCACACAAAAGCAAGAGGAAGCTTGTCAGAGATACTACATAGAAATACAGATACAGATATATCGGGGAAGAAAGTACAATAAAAATAAAACTATTTTTCTGTAGTTCAAGAAAGTGGCTGATTGCGATGAAATAAACAAGTCAGTGAACACCTAATTAATATATTTTATTGATTTTCTAATGTAATTGCTTTGAATGCCTTACAGTTTGTGAAGAGTGATTCTTGAATGGTTTATGGTAGGGCTGATTGAGTCTAGAGTCACCAAAATGTATTTTAAATAATTCATGCATATGTCTTATCAACGGAATGTAAACAGTGCCCACAAAATGCACAGCACAAAGAGTATTTGTGAATTTGGCTCAAGAACCACCACAGACCAAATTTAAAATCTGGGATCGTACAACTAAACTAATATTTACAATTAGTAACCTGACCCTAGTGTGTGTTTTTGTTCTGTTTATTTGTTTATATTGTTTTAAGCTTTTTTGTTTTTTTTCCTCATCAAATTTCGCATTTTACTACTTACTTGACCCAAGGCTTGTAATACAAATATAGTGCCAATTAAGTTTTAAAGAAAAAGTGCTCAAACTGGTTTAGTGACTCCAACCGGCAGCACGGAGGATCTAAACACACAAACCGGCTTGTATACTTCTTTCAATGTTAAACAAATGTCGAAATTGCTGAAAAATGGCCAGCTGGTAACGGCGGACCGGTCTCGCCGGGTCTCTCCTCACCTCGGTGCTGAGCCCGGCGGGTCCAGGTGCAGTTTTGGCCGCGCTCGGCATCCCCCCCAAGGCAGAGTCCTGGCTTTTCTTTTGATGCTCGTTACATGGTTCCGGTAAAGGTTTCATCGAGCCGGCCGAACAGCTTTGGCAACACGAAGCGGTATGGTTATCACTGAGAAGCAGACAGTCAGAAAACGTATCGGGATTCAGAGAAGTGAAGAATCCCAAAAGGCTGCGCAGGTGTATATTGCCTTCAGTTCGCCATGTTGTTTTGGGGAGGGGAGGAGAATAAATAGCCCAGGCTGGCTCTCCTCAACTTCCTCTCCACACTTATCACCACCTCCTCTCTTCCCCTCCACACCTACCAGAACCTCCTCTCCTCCTCAATCTCCACACATATCAGCACCTCCTCTCTCCTCTCCACACCTACAAACAAAATCTCTTCTCTCCACACATACCAGCACCTCCTCTCCCCCGTCCATACCTCTCACATACTCCTCTCTCCACACCTAACACTAACTTTTCTTTCTCTGTCTGTCCACCTGTCTGTCTTTTCTGTTCATTTGTGCACCTGTCTGGCTCTCCATCCACCCGTCAGCCTGTTTGTTCGTCTGTCCATCCGCCTTTCTGTCTGTCAATTGTCCACCTGTCTGTCATTTTCCTCCGTCCATACACCTGTCTGTCTTTCTGTCTGTCCACTTTTATATCTTATCTTTTTATCCACTTGTCCTTCTTTCTGATCCAAAATATAACATTTAACAGCATGCACAGTTTTGTTATTCAGTGTAGTTCTAAATTTAAATTTTTTACTGACAATAAAATGGATAAAACAATGTGTGAGTGTAGCTATGCAGTTCTTTTATCACTTCTTTACCTCTTTTAAAACTGCCACTTAAAAAAGTTGTTACTTGTTGCACTTCAGCTTGTCTATATGATGCCTCGCTCTCATTTCAACAGGAAACCGCATTGCAAAGACAGGAAATTGCTGTTTTGCTAGTAAGAATTATTGCCTGCCAGAGAGTAGATTCTGAATGGCATGGGAAAAAGGAAAAAAGTATTGTCTATATGTTCAAAAGAGTCACCAATTCATTGCAATTATTGTGTGAAATTTAAACACAAGTGTATAATTAATCAAGGCAATTACATTTGTAACTTTTTTGTATGTAAGTGTGTGGTTGTTTGTATATGCATGTCAGGGGCGTGTCTACAGGGTGGCCTGGGGGTCGGAGGCGGTGCAATGCCCCCCAGGGACAAGCCTTGCCTATCCTGAGGTATGCTCTGTCCATCCAAATAAAATTGTCTGGCAAATTTCTGCCCTCCTAAATTAGTTAACTGCCTCCCACACATGAAATTCTGGTCACACCTCTGATGTGTTTGTGTGTGCGTGTGTGTGGCCTGTCGGTGAATGTAAGTCGGTGAGGTAAAGACCGCCTATGTTTGTGCTGAGCTGTTTCTAGGAGACGCTCTGAGGCTCCTCCTACTCTGTGGCTCTGATGGCGTGGCTTCAGTTTTCACTCAAAATGAGGAAGACGTGCAGTTCCGACTTTACTGTTGCTCAGTTCGTGGGAACGTTGTGTTGGCAACACGGTTCTGGAAACAATCTTTAATAATAATAAATTCGCATGAAGCATTCAATAAAATGCAGGTTTACATGTACTAAAGACGCGTTTAAAACAGATGTAACACTGATCGCCCAAACCTCTTCAAAAGGTGATCTAAGTAGTGCTGGAGCCAAGTGTTACAGTGGTGTAAAAACATCTGTACCCTCCACCAAATCCTCACAGAGCCCCCTGCTGTTCTGTTTACGGAAGTCAAGCCAAGTCAAGTTAATTTAAATACACATTATCTTACACAAAAGGTCATTCAATGTGCTTTACAGAAATAGAATAAAAATTTTAATTAAATAAAATCTAATCAAACAAAAAATTCAGAAGAAGCTCTTCACCACCTAGCCACCTAATGTGGGCATCACTCCTTCTTCAGCTCATCCTTAGTAAGATTTTAATTCACCATGCGGTTGGCTTAAAAAATACCAGTTTACTTCAACTTTACCCCGCAACACCGTTTTTCTCTGTGCCATCAGATTTCAGTCTGACTAAACAGAGACACATCAAATATAAGCACATGTGGCTGAAAATATGACTGAAATACGATGCAGTTGATAATCTTTCATTCAGATACATATTCTCATCCAGCTACATCTTTATGGAGTGTGCACTGTGACACAATCGTGCTTGAATAGAAAAGTTCTTCCTCAAACAGCTTTGACATTGTTGGAAGCATGACATTGTCCAAAATGTCTTGGTCGCCTGATGCATTAAGATTGCTTAATGGAGGTAAGAGGACCAAGCCAAAGCCTGAAAAACAGGTTTTTCTCAATACATTTGTCCATAAATTGTGCTTCTATTCAGCTCAGGAGTGCAACTCTAGACATTCACACTGAAGTGATGAGGATGTCTCTTTAGACATACAATATAGACACTGTAGGAAAAACAGCCTGATAAATGTACTGTTGTATAAAACCGTTGACAAGAAGTTGACAAGAAAATATACATTGACAAGAAGAAATACAGAAACTGTGAAACTAATTTATTAAGATTTTTTTCTCCAGCTGGCTCCTGAAATCACGTACAACACCCAGGCCAGGCTGTATGGAAGATTATGAGCACATAAATTCAAATGGCAATTAATTTTGCAATTGGCAATTCAATATACAATCTAAGCATGTAATTGGAAAATATGTTTTGCAATTGGTAATTCAATGTGCAAAGTGCTGTTGCAATCCTTAGATCATATCAAAATATTTTGAATAATTAATAGAATAACAAGGCATTGAACTCTACTTCGTATTGCCATGGGTTTTGCGCCTCTTTATACAAATGGCAATTCATTTTGCAATTGTCTATTTAATATTCAATCTAAGCATGTAGTACAGTAGTACAGTCTAAACCTTGTAGAATGTGGTCCCCCGCCTATATTTCGTCAGGAATTTGTTTAATATGAGAAACTATTTTCACTAAGGATAGACTAAGTATATCCCTTTTTGTATCATTTTTTTTCTGTGCGGTCCGCGGACCGGTACCACATTACCCACGGCCCGGTGGTTGGAGACCTCTGCTATAAAGAACAGAAACGTTTCATTCATTGTTTACCTGTGTCTTTAATCTATGATGCACTCACCACGCCTCTAATCTGACAAGTTTTCGGTTTTCAGTCGTTCGATAATCACCTGACAGCCCATTTAGCTAACCAATGCAGGCTGAACCAAAAAGAGAATTGATTAGTTAATCTCTCGAGTCTTCGGGTTTGAGACTCAATAATTCCAGCAGAGAAACTATAGGATGTAGCGCAAATGCGAATCACTCGTACATGGTGAGGGCCTGAACAAGGAAGTGACGTCGTTAGTGAAGGCGCGCCTTGATGAGAGGTCTGACAGTTTGAATTTCCTTTTGAATAAAGTGGCACAAAACCCATCGCAATGCAGAATGCAGTTCAATGCCTTGTTACTCTATTTTTTATTAAATATATTTTGAAATGAACTACGGATTACGTCACCACTTTGCGCATTGAATTACCAAAAGCAAAATGTATTTCCATATTACATGCTCAGATTGAATATTGAATTGACAATTGCAAAATGAATTGCCATTTAAATAAAGAGGCACAAAACCCATGGCAATACGAAGTGCAGTTCAATACCTTGTTATTCTTTTAATTATTTAAAATATTTTTAAATAAACTAAGGTTTGCATCAGCACTTTGCACATTGAATTACCAATTGCAAAACATATTTTCAAATTACATGCTTAGACTGAATATTGTTTTGCCAATTGCAAAATGAATTGCCATTTGAATTTCTGTGCTCAAAATCTTCCATAAGGCTGAACTGCCATTCTGACCCACTTTTAATTGTTTCTTTTTTCTTTCCTTGTCTTTTCTTTTTTTTATTTTCCCGCCATAGCAGAACCATCTGCTTCCTGGAACCTCCTTTTCTGATTTGTTGATGTCTCTGCCCAGGTAGTTTCTGATTGGTCGGAGGTCTTGTACATGAATCGTTGCTGGGGCCGTTTGAAGACATTCGCGCTTTTTACTCTGATCAGCTGGATAGGGTCGAAGGACAGAAATACACTTGCACACATTAGCTTAACATACCTCAGGCACAATAATCTTTTTTTGTACTGCTTTTGCACTTTCTTTCACCATCAGTCAACATGCACGTCATCAAGCGTGGTGAGTTTGTGTCTATATTTCTCAATTGGATTCTGTGTTGAGCTAGCATGCTTTTGTTAAAGTATCAGTCTATTCTGAAAGGTCTTATATGATATAGAAATATTCCTAAACCTGTGATAAAAGGGGGCTGGTCTTGTACTGAAAACCTTTGGTATTTTAGCTAGCATACCGTGAATGTAAACTTAGTAGTTTGCACGTTAGCACGTTCTAGCTGTTTTTATATTTTGTTTTTTATTTTTCTGAAGATGCTCATTATGTCCACTCATGTTTTATATTCTCACCACGTGTTGACAAAACGAGTATGTTTCTTGTATCGATCATCTTGGCTGTGGAAACGTCAGTAGAAAAAGCTAGCATGTTAGCTCCAGAGAGTTTTTGACTCAATTCCAAAATAGAAGCTCCTAGACTGTTAACAGCTATGTCGCAGGACTTAAAAATAAACGCATTAACAAAATGATCGTAATTGGAGTATATCGTTCCTTTATATATACATGTTTATGCGGAGTATCTGCTGGCTGAAGTCTCTTTGTCGATGTTGTTGGCGCCAAATGCCTTTTCAACCAGACGTACAGGAGCAGCTTGTTGGTAATTTTTTAAGCATTTAGTCAAAGCTAGTAACTTTATTTTTTGCCTGTCGTGGTTCTTGGCGCGCCAAACTGAGGAGTCCCGGCGGATTTTATTTGTATTTTTCTTTCTTTTTTGCGTTGTTTTGTGGTGTATTTTCATTTGACGCATGCTCGAATAAACTGGGTACAATCAAGAGATAACATTTGTTATTCTGTCTCCACACATCGTTGACCGTGTCTTCTTGGGGTGCCTAAGAAACCTGTGTACATCTGCTTAACAGTAATAAGGAGCTAATTACATTCAGTCAGATTGTATGCTAAGCAGTTGTCAAAGTGCTGTTATGAGAGCAACATACCATAGCTTATTTATGTTTGCTCCAACTTTGTGTTGCTAAAATGACATTTGTGAGGTGACCTTATACTGTCGTCTTTTGCAGATGGACGCCAAGAGCGAGTGATGTTTGATAAAATTACCTCCCGTATTCAGAAGCTCTGCTATGGACTCAACAGTGACTTTGTTGATCCTGTATGTATAAAAAGTCTCCGCCTATGAACATCACATTTTATGCTGTGATAGACACTTAATTTTTGAATTTTTGGTTTGTTTGTTTTGGCCCACTGAACATTTTACCATATGTTTGCAGACTCAGATCACAATGAAGGTGATCCAGGGTCTATACAGTGGTGTGACCACTGTTGAACTGGACACCCTGGCTGCAGAGACTGCTGCCACCCTCACCACCAAACATCCTGACTATGCTATCCTGGCAGCCCGCATCGCAGTCTCCAACCTACACAAGGAGACAAAAAAGGTCTTCAGTGGTGAGAAATTTTATCATTAACTTGCATCTAAAGTGCGTTTTCCTGCTGAGCTCAAGAATGTTTTTATGGTTAATCTGTACAAATATTTGAATGGCTTTTGTGGTGCTTATAATTTATTTTTTTTAACCTTGACATACAGATGTCATGGAAGACCTGTACAACTATGTGAATCCACTGAATGACCGACACTCACCAATGATTGCTAAGGAGACCCTGGACATCATTTTGGCTAATAAAGATGTAAGAAGACCTGTAGAGCACTTTTTCTAGTTTTTGTTTTGTTGTAAATATTAGTTTGAAACTCCTCCTTTCTTTGCACTTTCCACAGCGCCTCAATTCAGCTATCATCTATGACCGGGACTTCTCTTACAACTTTTTTGGCTTTAAGGTAGATGTTCTTGGTGGTAGACCTGTCGTATATCAAATTAAGTTTTCTCATCAGGAATCTATATTTATTACCTGCTCTGAAAATAATGTTCTCTCTACAGACACTGGAGCGTTCCTATTTGCTTAAGATTAATGGAAAAGGTATGTGATGTCAAACACTTTTAATTTTGCTCCTTGTGTGAGGACGAAGTATTATTTATTGCTTATTTTACCTTTTGTGTGCAGTTGCTGAGCGGCCTCAGCACATGCTGATGAGAGTGGCAGTTGGTATTCATAAGGAGGACATTGCTGCTGCCATTGAGACCTACAACCTGCTGTCTGAGAAGTGGTTCACTCATGCTTCTCCTACACTCTTCAATGCAGGCACTAACCGTCCTCAACTCTCCAGGTACACGCCATTGAGACAATTGCAGTAAAGTGTTTAAACAGGGGGGGGCAGTTTTGCAAAGTAATTAAATATTAAGGCTAGAGATAATAAGAGATTGCCTTTTTCTCACATTTGCTGTAGTCTTGTGTTTTTTTGTTTGTTTGTTTGTGGTATACCGTTTACCAAATACAATTTCTATATTTAAGATGAGATGATAAATCTTATTTGTCCCCCAAGCATGACATTTGGATGGTTACGACAAAGTACACTTTAAACAGCTTTGAAATTTAGCTGAAAATCTGAGCAGCATCTGATTAACAGTATTGGAATTGTTTTGTATCGAATTTGTTCCACTTTAAATAGTTATTAATTTTTTTATAACAATTACACTATTTATAAAAATCACAATATATTTAAAAAGCACCGTCTATACAGGAAGTTGATCAATTGTTATTGAGTCTGTTTTATTAAAGTATAGTTGTTTGCAGTTGTTTCCTGCTTGCTATGCGGGATGACAGCATCGAAGGAATCTATGATACACTGAAGCAGTGTGCCCTGATTTCTAAATCCGCGGGAGGCATTGGTGTAGCAGTGAGCTGCATTAGAGCTACAGGCAGCTACATTGCTGGAGTAAGTACTATTTACAGACCACAGTAATAGAGTAAATATAAATAGAGTGAATTGAATGAAAACCCAAAGTAATATTCATCCTTCCTGCTTTAGACAAATGGCAATTCAAATGGTCTGGTTCCTATGCTCCGTGTTTACAACAACACAGCTCGCTATGTTGACCAGGGAGGAAACAAGGTGAGACATTCTTTTTAAATCTAGCGAACTATTCAAGTGTTGAAATGGAAAATAATCGGTCTTAACCTGTCTTGCTTCAGAGACCTGGGGCATTTGCCATGTACCTGGAGCCCTGGCATTATGACATCTTTGAGTTTCTGGAGCTGAAGAAGAACACTGGAAAAGAGGAGCAGAGAGCAAGAGACCTGTTCTACGCTCTCTGGATCCCAGACCTCTTCATGAAGAGAGTGGAGACCAATGCCGTAAGTGTAAAATAAAAGAGAATAAGTGATTGCACAGTATATTACATTATTGGATTCACATGTACAGTAAATAATGTTTTATATAAATTTGCCTCATTCATGAGTATTTTTGCCCTTTTCAGGATTGGTCTCTTATGTGCCCAAATGACTGTCCTGGTCTGGATGAGTGTTGGGGAGAAGAGTTTGAAAAACTGTACACAAGGTAGGATGCATAGGGTTTCCTACAGGGTCTTAAAGTCTAAAATCCTGAAAGTTAAATAAAAAAATAATAATAATTATATCCATGATGATGAACGTATGGCCCTGCGACACAGCCTTTGGTTTCAAAATTTCAGCCAGATTATTTATTTGTTTATTTATTTCGCTTTAATCCATTCTATAGGGGATGAACTGCAGGGTTGGGTTGTATAAGCGTGGCTAGCGTTAGGAATATATATGCCAAGTTATGCCATTAAGTGTTTTGATCATCTATTTAATACAGAATCAATAAAAAATAGAATGAGTGTTTCTAGTAATGCAATTTGAAACTGGCAAGAACCCTGAATACTATATTGTTTCATAATTATTGGCTGTCCCCTGGCTTTCTCTTGACTTTTTAATATTTCAGAATTAAAACACAAACTCTTTCATTTGTTTGGGGGTGGGAGTTGCTTTGTAGTTGTGGGGTTTTTGTTTGTTTTTTTCTTTCAGTTTAGCAAACTTTTCATTTTCTGTATGTTTTGTTGCAGGTATGAGAAGGAGAACAAGGCAAAGCGTGTAGTTAAGGCCCAGCAGGTGTGGTATGCTATTATTGAGTCTCAGACTGAGACTGGCACTCCCTACATGCTCTACAAGGATGCCTGTAATAGGAAGAGCAATCAGCAGAATCTAGGAACCATCAAATGCAGCAACTTGTGTACAGAAATTGTTGAGTATACCAGCAAGGATGAGGTGAGATCTTCAAAAACAGTCAACATAGCCAAATATATAAGCATAATTTAGGGTAACGGAGTGTGATTGATATTTAAGATGAATGTCATTCAAACTGGCAAATCTGAAATGGATTTTAATCGAACTGGATTTATTATTTGTAGGTGGCTGTTTGCAATCTAGCATCGATAGCACTCAACATGTATGTCACCCCTGAGCGAACATTTGATTTCCAAAAGTTGGCGTCTGTTACAAAGGTCATTGTTAGAAACTTGAACAAAATCATCGACATAAATTACTATCCAGTCCCTGAGGTTAGTTCCATTTTTTTAATTATTATTGTTAATTAATTTTATTGTTTTGATGCTGAGATTTCATCTCTCCCACTTCCTCTCTCCTGTCAACAGGCAGAGAAGTCAAACAAGCGGCACAGGCCCATTGGTATTGGGGTGCAAGGGCTAGCTGATGCATTTATCCTCATGCGGTTCCCTTTTGAGAGTGCAGAAGCGCAACTCCTCAACTCCCAGATCTTTGAAACTATCTACTATGCTGCCTTGGAATCCAGCTGTGATCTGGCTGCTGAACAAGGCCCATATGAGACCTATGCTGGATCTCCTGTTAGCAAGGGTGTAAGTGTTTCATTCTATTATTACTTAAGGTCATTGAATAAGCATTACTTGAGATAACTGACAAGAATCCACACTTGCTCAATTTTTCAGATTATTGAATAAGCATCAGTTCGTGGTTCTTGTTTCAGAAAAATCTCAGGTTTTACAGTGTACCAATAAACTTTATTTATTTCCTCAGATCCTGCAGTATGATATGTGGGACAGAACCCCTACAGACTTGTGGGATTGGAAAGTGTTGAAGGAGAAGATTGCCAAGTTAGTGAACTCTTCAATAACAATAATTTATGCCATTTGTTTGAAGAGAAGAAATGCTTAATTGTGACCTTTGTTTCGCAGGCATGGTGTACGTAACAGTTTGCTGTTGGCACCCATGCCAACTGCCTCTACAGCACAGATTCTGGGCAACAATGAGTCCATTGAACCCTACACCAGCAACATATACACACGCCGAGTCCTGTCCGGAGAGTTTCAGGTAAGAAGAGCTCTAGTTTATAATATAAATCTGAGTTTTACTCTAGTATCTATATTTGAGTTTGTTGGCATTGCCCATCCTTTTAGATTGTAAATCCCCACTTGCTGAAAGACCTCACAGAACAAGGCTTGTGGAGTGAAGACATGAAAAATCAGCTGATTGCTCATAATGGATCAATTCAGGTTGGTATGCTTCAACACGATTCACAAATTGAAATATATTTATAATATTTCAAGTGTTTTGGGTTCTTTGTTTTTGCACTGAAAATGTGGGATGTAAACCATTTTTATATTATGCCCAATAAATTATATTTCAGTTATTGAATTGCATTGTTTACATAAATATGCTACTGTTAACTTATGCAAATATGTGTACTGTTCTCAACTAGGTTTCTGTTAGGAAAATGAATGTCAGATATATCTTTTTCCATTATTGCCTGAGATAAATAAACAGAAAAACCCTTGGTTGACTTTTTGCAGGGTATACCCACAATTCCAGAAGACCTGAAGCAGTTGTATAAAACTGTCTGGGAGGTTTCTCAGAAGGTTGTCATTAAGATGGCTGCAGACAGAGGAGCATTCATTGACCAGAGCCAGTCCCTGAATATCCACATCGCTGAGCCCAACTATGGAAAGCTCACCAGTATGCACTTTTATGGCTGGAAGCAGGTGAGTTATAGGTTAACTAGCATTTGGATTTATAGAGGAACACTATTATGGAATAGATGTGCCAAACAACTACCTTTAATTTGTGGAATTTTATTAACAGGGACTTAAGACGGGCATGTATTACTTGCGGACAAAGCCAGCTGCAAACCCCATCCAGTTCACTCTCAACAAAGAGAAGCTCAAAGAGGCACAGCCAACTGTGAGCAGTGAAGAAGAGCTCAAGGAGCGAAACAAGGCTGCAATGGTGTGCTCTTTGGAGAATCGGGATGAATGCTTGATGTGTGGCTCTTAAGCGCTCATTTTTCGTTTCACCTTTACTGCCTTCTGCAGGTTTTTTGCATTAATCGTCTGGCAAGATCACCACTATCATTTTGGATGAAATGCTTACTCTTTTGTCTGAATTACTTCAGAAACAAAATTTGCTGGGCTGATGATGTTTCTGTTCATGCCATGTTCTTTCTGTGTATAATTCAAGACATACGTTTCCATATTTATTGCAGTATTCTGTACAGATTTTTGTTGAGATCTGGATGTCATTTTAGCTTAAATGTTGGAAGATCAAATATCAGGAACAGTGAACTCATTATATATGCTTGGAGAACCTGTAGTATAAAGTTATTCATATTTTTACATGGATAAATGAATGTTCTGTACAAAAAATGACAGATGACTGCTGTACCTTTTGAAATTTAACCACACAGTTCAGGTCTACTCTATAAAATTTGAACTGTTACATGTAGATTATTCTGTTTTTCAATAACAGCACTTATAGCTGCCTGGAGCCAATGTAGCAGAAGTTTTACATACTGAAAACGCTGGAACCCTATGATGGTATTAGGGCACAGAGCTCAACCTACTGCTATGGTTTGTGCATGGAAGTACATGGTTATAGGCTTGATAATGTATGCAGCAGGTGACAGATTAATTAATAACCATGGGACCTATGTGGTGAAACCTCAGCTGTGTGTTACGAACAGCAGGTGTTGAGCAAGCTGCAACCTGCACACAGGCCATGGGGACAGTTACAACTCATTCATCAAAACATGCTTCACCAGCTCTAATGTACTTGGTGGTGGTGGAAAAGGTGAATAAAGGTTTATACTGAATCTTGAAATGTTTATTATGTTGGGGATCAGGCCTCGTTTCTATAATATGCCCTCAAAGCATAACATCGTGTTACATTTTACAGGAGATGTATTACGGAATATTATGGTATATTTTCAGACGGTATTAGATGGGACTAATGACACCAACATTAAAATGCCATCTGATATTGTAATGGGAAAATGTAAGGTTTTTATCCTTTTGTATACAGTGCCTGTCAAAGGTTTGGATGGATGGCAATAACATGGGAGATCAACTTTATTCAGGGGAAACCTGATTGTAAAAACACTCCAATGGTAGTTTTAACTGCTGAACCATTTCAATTTACAAACAACCTTGATCCTGAAAATAAACATCCTCCTTTGAATCATTTATCTTAACCTTGTTTGGATGGGATGCCCCGGCTGGTGGGTGGTAAAGAAGTGCTGAGGACAGCTTGCTTGTCTAACAAGCATGTCTTTGGACCCATAGGAACTCCACAGCCCAGATCTTCTCACTGAGGTGAAAGGTGTCCCTAAACTTGGTGTTTGTGAACAGTATAAACATTTGTAAAATAGCACATTTAAATGCTCTAAAATGTTTAATTTGCTTGTCTCAAGTGAATTTTAGAACAAAGCTAGGCAGGCTGTTGAGCTATTAAGGGCAAGCTGAGAGGTCCAGCTCCTGAGAGCCAAAGCCAGTGTCCTGTGAGCTGTTGCTGCTGGTGGGAGTAGCTGCATCTTTCTGTTTAAAACCTGTCATCTCTTCACCGTTGTTTCTTTCTATTTGCCTAGCCATGAAACTTACTATTCCAGTTTTCTCAAACACCACTTCTACATTAGACTGCCCTTCATTTGTTTTCCCCTCCTCCATTTCAGAATACTTCACAGCCTCTTCAACTCCTGTTTCTGCCTTGTCCTCATTGGATGTGTCATCCGTCATATCTACTGTGGTCTGATCATTGTTGGCTCCCTCTGTGTCAATATTACTACAGGCTTTGCCCTCTAAACAAGTACCCTCTTCACTGTCCCCAGCCTCTTCACCACTGGCTTCCTCCTCTTCCCTGCTTTCTGGGGAACCCTCAGTTGGTTCCTCACTCTCATGGACATTTTCCTCAAAATCCCCACCTGTTTCTATTTCTACTGCATCCCGCAGTCCTCCCTCCCCTACGGTTGTCTCACCTCGCAGGTTAACCCATCCTGTGTCTTTCTGCTCCGTTTTCTCAGGGGTTTGATGGTGTACATTGACCAGCAGAGGTGTGCTTCTACTCTCTGAAGGCACTCCACTGCTAAATCCTCGGAAGTTGTTTTTTGCCCCCTTGATGTACCTCCCTAGCACAGCAGAAGTACTTGTCTGTGAAGGATCTACTTTGGCTTCTTCTATGTCTAACAGGGTCTGGTGGATTGCCTTCATCTCTACATGCAGCCGTCCAACCACTTTGCTAAGCTCTGTCAATCGATTTCCAATATCTACAGAAGGAACAAAAAAAGTTGGTGGCATTGTTAAGTCTTAGAATGTGGTTTGGCTAATTGTTTTGCAATTAAACGGAAAACACAGTTAAAAAGTTATAGAAATCCACAAGATAAACAAGATAAACCAAAGTAAATAATACAATAAAAAAGGCAGATGCCTTTTTCCACACCTTTGCGTTTTGTCTCCTCAAATTCTCTCCTTGCAGACTCAATATAGCGCTGCACCAGGGCTCGAATGACTTGCTGTTTGTAAGATACTTTTTCATCTAGACCTCCATCATTCAGTGGTCCACTTGACTGCACATTATGGACAGCAAAGATTTTGCAGAAGACGGTTTCAATAATATAAAGAATTTCCTAGAGACAGTTTTAACTGCACTCACCATAGAGGCAATGGGTGGATAATCTGGGGTTGACTTCAATTTGCAACAACAGCAGATTCTCCTGAAAATTCCCCTGTAAATTAAAAGAATAGAAAATCCTGAATTCTGGAGATCCATTCATTTGCTTTATTTTAATAAGAACTAAGATAACAATTTTAAAAAAATCAAATGGATCACCTTATGAAGTAGAACAGAGCCTTTGGTGAGGGAATAATGTTGAAGGGGACAGGCATAGTGAGACCCTCTCTAAAGTACGTCAAATAGAGCTTAGAACGGGCAAATTTCCACTCCACATCAGCATCGTCCTACAGGGAATCATCATTATATAATCTCTTATCTGTCCATTGAGAAGCTGGATTCTGATTAAATGGCAATTGACCCCACTCAGCAGTCTTACCTCGATTTTCTGAAAGGAGTTTGTGATCATGGCAATAAGCATATTCAGCAGTACGATGACAATCAAAAGCGTGAAAATACCATATAAGATTCTGCCCACAAACTCAGCCACAACATAATCAGGCATATCCACATAGTCCTTGTTGACAACACCAAACATCGTCCAAAACAGGAACTGGAAGGTCTCATTAAACCTGGAAGGCATGTATGGGATTTAAAAACAGCAACATTTTAAATAAGGTTTGGACAGGGCTTTCAGATTTTCTTTTTCTCGTAAACAAACGTTCAGACCTTCCAAGCCGCGGAGAGATGACATAAGGAACGTAAATATTGTTGATTCCACACAGAAAAGCCGTACCAATGATCATGAGAATAAACAAGAACCTGGGGAAAGAACATCACAGTCGAAGAGGTGAACAGCAATATTATTTGGCAATTAGAATATTTAGTCACCCTTTACATATTATACATCATATTTACTTTAATTAGTTACAGCCATGCTAAGCATATAGACCATGTGCTGTTACGAAAGCTCCTATTACAGATTAGCTATATTTTCCCTGTAAGCTCTGGTGCAAAACATGTCTTTGGTCTCTTTTACCTTATCATGTCATCAATCATCTTCCCCATAGAAATCTGGAGAGTTCCCAGAGATTCTTGCGCAGGCAGGATGTATGCCAGACGAGTGAAACTGAGCATGCTGGTCACAGCAAAAAGGACTTCAGCTATCAGCTGAGGGTCCTCCTGGTGCCATTCTTCACGCACTGCAGGTAATAGGGGTAATATAATGCATATAATGGGATGAATTTTTTTATCATTTAAACTTAATTCCTTTTTGTGGGCCCACACTATATTGTTTAAATATTAGATTGATATTAGTTAACAAAATTTTCACAGATTGAATAATCAGGCTGAAGGGGTAAAAAGTACAACAGCCAATCAAAATTAATTCCAAATGATTTTTTTCTAAGAATTCTTGTTAGTAATAATAAATGCAAAAATATGTGTTTGAGGTGTTGGATCAGGGTTGTCCAGCCAAAGACAGATGTGCAAGATTACTCTTCAGTTAAAAGGAGATGGGCCCCTTCAAACACATCAGCTGATAAATATAATTGCATGAAAGAACATGTTTTGCTGAAAATGTATTTATCTGGAATGTACTGATTGGTTCCTCACTAGTCTGAGTTAAGTAAACACACTCGTCTTCACTTCCAGGTGACTGGCAGAGGATGTAGCCTTTGAGCAAAATGACCACTCGCAGGGTGAAGGAGGCTAGATACATGCTAAGCACCATCATATCCAGACAGTTCCACAAATCCAAAAGGTAGCTCCGCAGGCCCTCGATCCACACCTCCTTACACTCAAACCAGAAGAAACCTGAAGGAAAATGATGCAACAAGGATGATGCTGTGCATCTATGTTTTACTGAATGTAATTATTATGATATTTTATACACAGCTGGAACTTTTATAGACTCTATTTAGTTATTATGACTTAAGTGCTATGATAAATGAAACACAGGTGCCTACCAGCAACCCACACCATATGGAAAGAGTTGTGCAAGATGTTCTGCTGCCTGGATGCAAATGAATCCCGATACATTTCCATGGTGATGGATTCCCCTAACAATGTAATGAGGAACCACAAATAGGAAGCAGAGTGTAGGAGGAATTTGATCACTGGCACCCTCAAAATCTTCCCCACCTAAAACAGATAAGACAAGCGACATTTATTGTTTAGGTTACAGAAATGCACCTAAAGGTCTCTTGCATATAACTGTTATAATTTCCTTTAGTGTATTAAAAAATACTATCAGTAAGGACCACGGCCGTGCACAGACCATTTAAGAGGCATGTGCTGAAACTGAAAAAATGACTGATGTGCTAAAACGTACGTTCGCGGTGCTCAGGGGGCGGAGTTGGGAAGTTTGACTGACAGGTTGAGCGGTTTTAAGAGATGCGCTTTAATATTTTAAAAATATTTGTTAAAAAGACAAACAGACGTAAAGGGTTACCACTAGCATTGGTTTATTAAAAAAAACTCCCCCCAAAAAGGGCACATCCGAGTGTAATTACAAAAAGTGCCTGTGCTCTGCACCTAGTGAGCCGTACCTGTGCACGTGCCTGGTAAGGACCAATATTAATCTGCTGTGTCAACTAAAACTGTAACAAAGATCATAGCTACTATTTACAAGCTGTTGAATGAATACATTAAATACCTTTGATTTTGGTGCAATCCAGTATACGAGACAAAGGAAGGGCATGCAGAGAAATATCCCCACGGACACTAGGAGTTTCCAAGCTGTCCGGCTACCCCTCCAGCCGGGCAAGTTTCCACACCAGATGGAGGAGAGGACCTGCTGACAGATCGGGTGGGCTACAAACTGGAGATTAGTCAACACATTATATTCGTTCAGCTCTCTAGAATAGTGACATACATGTTACAGTTTGTGATCATTTGTGTGTCTAATTACTGGTCTCGTTGTCTTACAGCTCATGATGTAAAATAAACAAAAGCTGTAAAAGCCTGCCTGTTTCTGGTTGTAGTTGACAGCAAGTCGCAAGCGAGCTAGGTTTGGAATGCCTTCATCGAATGCCTGTTCATCTTCACTGTCATCATCTTCAACTCCACAGTTATTGAGAATTGTGGTAACCTCACTCTGATTACGACACATTCCCAGCAACTCCACAGCAAATTCCTGACACAGCTCCTCAAGGCCAAGGTACTGCGGCTGAAAAAGTTAGGAAGCAGCATGACTATGACTGCAGTAAAATATCTTTATAATGAACCTGTGCTATTTAGATTTATGTCTGAATATCAGGGCTTTGTGAAATATATTGACCTAAATAAACTGAAACTTTTAACAACATACTGTGACTCTGCTGTCCAAGAAATATTTATGTAGGTTGATGTTAAATGCCTAACCTTGAACTCAGGCTCTTTCTTGGAGAGTTTGCGAAGGTCACGGCTCAGATGGAAGGCACTGAGCATTGCGTCCTCAGAAGTGATGGACAGGTAGGCCCGACTGGCAAGGCCACGATAAGTGTTAATGCGCGACAGTGAGAACTTGAGCAAGTCATACTGGCGCCCATTCCTACACTCCAGGCAGGCGCAAGAGACTTTGTGTGGCCATGGGATAACATGGCCCTTCTGCGTCAGCATGTTCACTATATCATACAGATCCTTCTGGCAGGCCAGAGTAAGAGGGGTCACCCCAGGTGCAAACTGAGAATCATCAATTGAATGGTCAAAAATGGCCTGGGAAAAAGAGCGCACGTCCATCTTATTTCCTTTCTCTTGATCCAGTCGGTCAAGGAGGCGCTTCACCACACGAGGCTGGTTGGTATCCACAGCCACCAACAGAGCCTCATGGATCTGTCGAAAATCAAACTTCACGCCCTGAAGGAGAGCACCCATGGTGTCCTCGTTGCCCAGTCTGATAGACAGATTCAGAGCTTCTCTCCATTGTCTGTCCTCAGACTCATCCAGCTGACGAATGATGCCATCCCCTGTCTTCAGCAGCCCACGGATCATGGCCATGTTTCCCTCGTGGATGGCACTGATGAGCTCTGGAGGGAAACGCATCTTCTTGTTCACGATCTCCCTCCATTGCTCTGGCTGGAAGGACAATGTTCTTACTGTTATTCCAGGCATTACACTTAATTACCAAAATAGCTCACAACTCACTATTTCACAGTAATGTAAATATACAGATCATGCTAATTTCATACTTATAGTTGTTTATATTTCATTTTGGTGCTTTGTAGAAAAAAGGTTATGGATTTTAGTTTTCTTTATCATTTGAATATAATTTATATAAATAAACCAATATGAATTAACAAATCAAAATGCGATAAAGTAATGTTAAAAATGTAAGGATTTTTGCTTTTCATGACAAGGACTGATGCTAATTTAAAAAATCAATTTGGTGAAAGTTTAAAAATATTAACATATATTATTTTTTTACCAAGGCATAAAAGTCACTGATAGTGCTAATTATTGCTATATCTTTAGCTGAAATGATGCTGAAAAATAAATCAGGTTGCATGTTTTACTTGGTGAAAAAATGCTTATCTCCCTTCATAAACCATTAGGATTA
>JBBKCR010000022.1:5067272-5077613 GCA_037577295.1 Ladigesia roloffi
AAAGAAAGAAAAAAAGAAAGAAAGAAAGAAAGAAAGAAAGAAAGAAAGAAAGAAAGAAAGAAAGAAAGAAAGAAAGAGCGAGAGAGAAGGGCAAACAGACAGAGACAGACAGAGACAAAAACAGAGAGGCATAGACCGACACAGACAAACAAGAGAGAGGGAGAGATTGATAGAAAGAAAGAGGCAGAGATAGAGGGACAAAAAGACAAAGAGAGGGAGAGAGACAAAAAGAGAAAGAAAGAAAGACAGACAGAAAGACAGAGAGAGTAGAGGGAGAGAGAGACAGAAATATAGACTTAGACAGACAGAAAGAGAGAGAGATTGAGTGAGAGAGAAAGAGACAGAAAGGCATAGAGAGAAAGAGAAAGAAAAATATAGAGCAACAGACAGAGAGAGATGGAGAGAGATAAAAAGAGAGAAGGAAAGAGACAGAGATAGACAGATAGGTAAACAGAAAGAGAGGAACTTCCCCAGCTCTCGTGTGACTCTAACACGAGAATGAGAGCAGCAGTTAATGTACATGCATTCTTCTACGAAATTAACATACATTTTTCTACGAGTGCAAAACCAAATTCAGAGGTCAAAGAACTGAGTAAGGAGTCACAAGAGTGCACTGAAGCATGTAATCACATTGTCCAGTGTCTACATTAAATATATTAATGGGAACAGCCAGGGCCATTCTCTGTTTCACGGAAAAGTGGGAATAGATTATCATACCAGTGATGTCCCAAAGCTGCAGGCGTATTAGCGTCTGGCTCTCCCAGTTCGGTAATGCTGAGAGAAGATCTGATGAACATAGCGCTTGATAATCGACTTTTTCCCAACACCGATGTCTCCGATGTCAAGAACTTTAAACAAATGCTCCTGTGGCATGACTGAGGTCTGAGGCCAGATTATAGAAGGGCAGAGTCTAACGATGTTCAGCAACTCACGGCTGAAATCTCAGCGACTGCACAATCTGTACAAAAAAAAGATATTCTACTAAATTATTCATGATCATAGTGTCACGCGACACGAACAACAGTGCAAATTAATCGAAAACCACTGTGCGTAAAACTCAAGAAAAATTCAGGTAAAAACAGAAAAGCACTTTAACTAGGAGACGTCGTTCTGCCGAAAGTACACGAGTGTGTCCTGTGTAGTACTGGACCACGCACACTTGAGGAATGTTATAAAACTGCCGGACCGCTGAATCAAGCAATCACACCGTTTTCAGGCAAAACGTGCCCCCCGCGCTAGGATTGGTTAAAAGTAGAACGCTCTCTGCATTTTGATTGGCACATCAGAGGCCAATTCCGCTCTAGTGGGCGGGGCAAAAGAAATACGGGTAGGATAAAAATACCGCCTGACTGTCAAACACCGAGGGCGGAGCTTTTATACTCCCATTGTCCCGTGCTAGGTGCAGCTAATTTTGCAGAGGCCCATTGGAAAACACGTTTGAGCGTTGAAAACCATTTGGTTTTGTACAGAAAGTATGTTCATGCAGCTCACAGCTTTTACAAACTGTACTTATCCAAATAAATAAATACATAAATGAATAAGATTCCCACAGTTTTACAGAGACCAAAATACCCCAGATAGCAAGAATATAGATTATTATGGTAGCATTATACAACACTGTAGAAATTATATATTTATATATTTGTCTGCTCACCTGGCCTCATTAGAACTTAACATTTGCTCCTCTCTGAATTTTAGTAGTAAATAATAAGTATTAATAATTTTGCAGTAAAATATATGGCAAATGAAAGGATAAACCAACATGAAATGTTAGGCCACCATGACCTATAGCTTCAAAGTGCCATTCAAGGTCTTACTAGAGGAAACATTTTTTTATGATAGTGGAGGAGCTTGCTGTCTACAAATCAGCTTGAAACCTCTTCAACAATCTACTATGCAGCTAGCTATTTTGCTGTTTATTTTACTTCAAGAATCATTTTATTGTATTTAAATCTTCATTTTATTCTACATAATGATTAAGTGTTTTTTTATTTAATTTCATTGATTCCATTTTATTACTGGCTATGATATCCCTTGTTATCTGTATGGGACAATAAACCTCATCATTACAGAGTACTTTAATTTCTTCAATTTAGGGTCTCTTCACTGCCCACTTAGTCATTTGAGAAACAGTGGATTTCTGTTTTCATATCTCACTATTGTATATCAATCATATTTTCTGGTCTAAATGCAGATGTCATTCTATTCACAGTTCATACATTTTGGTCTTTGTGAGTGAAGCTCCTATTGTTTGTGCCAAAATAAGCAAATATTTCGAAGTTACCTAGGCCTTTACACCTTCCAATCTTGATTGACATCAGTCAGGATTGCAGAGGATTTTAATGTGCAACACAGAGCCTTGTGAGACGTTAATGGCTTAACAGTCTCTTGCTATAAATTTGACCGGTACAACCCGGATTTCCCCCCCCCCATAAAATTTGTAGTTCATTTGTGAATAACCTTCTCTGAGATTGTAAAACACAGTAGACATTACTAAGAAGTTTACATTATTATTTATTGCTATGATTAACTGAGATTATTTGAAGTGCTTATAGGTACTAATTACATCACACAATAAACAAACATACGTACATGTACGCACCCTAAGCATTTAACAACATATACTCTAGCTCTGAATTACCTCTGTATTGATTGGACCACACGAACAAAGCCATTTTTCGGATAATTGAAGTTGGTGGTCGACCCCTGTTGTGGCAGTTCTCCTGGACGAGCGCCTCCCATTCTCACCGGCGTGCCGTTAATATGTGCGCAGAAAACTGAGGTGGCGCGGAGAATGGCCTCCGCGCGACCCAGGGCAGGGCGCCACTACTGCGTTTGTTACGGTAATGGTACTGATGAGGGATGAGTCAGGCTATATGATGCTGATGATCCTGCCATTTCATCAGAAGATTTTTTTACAAACACATTTTTTCCTCCCGTTATCATGAGATTGGAGGCGCGCTTTGACCAGCTGTGTGGGGGATATTTTAAGACCACCGTCGCCCTGCACGGGTATGGTTCAATGGCCTCAATTTTAAAAAGCGGAAACTAGTTGCACATTATTTCCTGAAGAACGTGCTCGGGTAGCCTTAGAAGCTTGAGGACGACACGGACTGCCCTGCTGATCTCCCTGCTCTACAGACAACGAAGACCATGGGGTTTGCTTTTGCAAGACACTGAGAGGCTGAACTGAGGTAACTGCAAACCAGTATTAGTCCAGAAATTTGCAAGTTGTGTTGCCCGTTAGCACACACAAACATACGCACGAATACACACACAGGCCTGCTTCGTTTACGGCTTTGCTTTCTGCACATAAGGTGCACAGAAAGTATGGATGCACAGGGGCAATGACATTCAGTGAGGCTGCTTGAAACAACATGCTAGTCACACTGTCTCCAACACAACTGGGCTGCGTGGAGGTGCTATAACACCCGGAACCTGCAAAATACAGAGAAACATTGACGGAGGAAAGACTTGGCTAGCCTGGTTGTCCTCTTTGTATTCTGCATTAAAGCCTAAAGAGACTTTGTTTACATGTACTGAGGCTCCAGTAATGTTGTTTGTATGCCAGAGAAAAGTAACATCTTCTATGATCACACTGTAAGACTAAACTGTTTAAATCACATTATTTAAATTTATTGTGAATATTCTGCAAATCTTATGTTAATGGCAGTATAGTAAGCTATCAACCAGTGTGTAGTGTATTCATATTTCCTAACAATGCAGTATAACCCAGTATATCTGTTATTAGTATTAAAGGACCGGGATTGTTTTAATGTATGTGGTTGGTACTAATTAATAAAAGTATGTTTTACTGTATAAAAAACACACTGTCATGCTTTCCTCCTCTTCCTCTACAGATTTGATGAGATATGGAAGCTATATGGCTGTACCAATTCCGACTGATCGTCATTGGCGACTCGACAGTGGGGAAGTCTTGCTTAATCAGGCGTTTCACAGAGGGACGTTTTGCACAGGTGTCTGATCCCACAGTTGGGGTGGACTTCTTTTCTCGTTTGGTAGAGATAGAGCCAGGCAAACGCATCAAACTTCAGATCTGGGACACGGCTGGACAGGAGAGGTTCAGGTATGTCTGGTGACCCCCACTGAGTGTCCGAGCAGCCCTTCATGTGGCTGTCCTACATTGATAGAAAAGTTCAGTCTGCACTCCAAGCTCCACTCTTATAAATCTTGAACTAAGATGAAGATAACGCCTGTGTAAAGCACACGTACTTTCCCTTTCATCTTGTAATCTGTTTGTCTTATTTTTAGTCTACACCTGGCTGACTTCTTCTTGGTTCCTCTTTTCTGTGTTTTAATTTCATACTGGTTGACTCCCGATCAGCAGTTTTTCCCTGTGCTTTCCCCTCCTTTGGTTTATTAAACGTTAATATGTAGCCATTTTTTTGTGGTTGAAAATTAATTACCTGAAATAATACTTAGAATAATAATGCTATATTTAGTTGCAATTGATTCTAATCAGTGATGGCTCATCACTAATTTGGATGCGAAAGCTTAAAAATATCTATAAATAGTCAACAAACGGCAGCATCACATTTGATAATTCCTTCCCACCTTCAGCAATGAAATTGAACGACATGTTTTGACTATGTTGGTTTCACTCTGTAAATGTTCATGAACTGCTACAGCAAGCTAATCACTGGCCACGTGAATCAAAAGTCTAATAATGAATCAGTTGAATATTAGGCAATTCTCTTACAGTCTGCAGGTGGTGCCCTTGTGTCCACAAAAGACCAAACAAATCAGCTTCTGCTCATCAACTAAGACAGTGTGGATGGCCAAAACAAGACCTCACTTTGATCCCTTTAATTTTTTAAGAAAATGACTGTGTTTGATTAGATTTTATGGCTTATAATTAATCGTAACTTTTCAGAATGTCCACCTTCAAATTGATCCATCATGAAGCATCGGTGAATTTTTACACCTTCCATTGATCACGCATCCTGACCTTCTCCTCCATGTGTCTGTTTTAGGTCCATCACCAGAGCGTACTATCGGAACTCCGTGGGTGGGCTTCTGTTGTTTGACATCACTAACCGTCGCTCCTTCCAGAATGTTCACGAGTGGCTGGAGGAGGCGCGCAGTCATGTGCAGCCGCACAGCATCGTTTTCCTGCTGGTGGGTCACAAGTGTGACCTGGAGGTCCAGCGGCAGGTGAGCCAGCAGGAGGCAGAGAAGTTGGCAGCGGCGTACGGCATGCGCTATGTGGAGACGTCGGCACGTGACGCCATCAATGTAGAGAGGGCTTTCACCGAGTTGACTCGAGACATCTTTGAGTTGGTCAAGAGCGGTGACATCACAATCCAGGAGGGTTGGGAGGGCGTGAAGAGTGGCTTTGTGCCCAACGTTGTCCACTCATCTGAGGAAGTGACCAAGAGTGACCGTCGCTGCTTCTGTTAATCTTGCAGGTGTATCATGTTTCTGCTCTGCAAAGCCCTGTCATATTGTGCTCCCTTAGCTTGGCAGTCTTTACACTGCACCTTTTTTCTTTTTCAGTGATCTCCTTAACATAGCAGAATTAAACTAAGCCCCATACATTAATCACAAGGACACGCTTTAGAACCCTTCTTCTAGACTTCTCCTGTTTTAGTTCAGGGTAAACCTCACTATTAATTCCTAGTTCTTAATCATGTTAAAAAAATCTGTTCACAAAGCAATTAACTGTGAAATATGTAAAATATGTGGGCTCTTTGTATTTTATTGTCCCCTGCATGGAAAAACGATACCAGGATTAGAACCACTTGAAAATATGGATGTGTTGCCTCCTCGACTTGGTCCATGTTTTTAGATCACAGAAGCAAAATTCCCAAGACCAGTTTACCTGTTGGAGGTTTTCCCCCAAGCAAAAATGACTTCATAAGGGGATTACCAATAAAATCAGAGATATCAGTCTATCTGAAAGCTTTCTTCATCAAATTTATTATGTTCTACATTGTTCTACAGTATGCAAGAATTTACACATCTCCACGTAAATGAAATCATTTGCTGATTTGAGTGAAAATATATATACATCCTCTGTGGGAAACAAATGTGGCAAATGTGGTGTACAATTTCTATTTTCTCAGGTTTAACATATCAGCAGAAATAAAACGCTGAAATATAAAGTGTACCATAACATTTGCACAAGGAACATCTTTTTTTTCCCCCAGTATGGTAAATTAATCAAATAAACAGTAATTGTACACACAAAAAAATCGAAAAACGTGTTCTCTGCAGAGGATGTCTATATTTACTTAGTAAATATGTACTTTGACTGGGGCACCAAAGCATGTGCTCTCTCATTATTTTAGAACATGAAAATGACCACTGGCTATTTTTTTTTACTTAATACTTAAAATGAACACTTAAAAAGATACCATCAGATTTACACTGACGAACATTAATGCCCTAGTCCAAGTTCAGATGCTGTGACCACACATTTTGTCAAATAGATATCGCTCTTTAAATGTTTTATATGTTAATATAGAAAAAAATTTTGTCCTTAAATGCCTCAATTACTGATCAACTTTTATGTTTTTGTTAGTCAGTCTAAAACGTTTGATTTCAGAGATGAGAAGGAGCACAGTGTGTGTGTATGCAAACCAAACCTGGTCATCTGTCTTACCTTTCACAAACTGAAATTGCACACTTACCATTTTTACAAACTTTACCATCTTGCCCCTTGATATCTTTTACGTTTCGATATCAGCCTTTTGAATTAATGGTACAAACTGAATCTTCTTTGGAGCTTTCTCCAGTCTTTCATGTCCATCACCTGTCACTTGAGACTGGTAGCTGCTGGGATCTTTTGACTAAAGACCAATACATCATTCATTTAACAGGTTGAAATGACATTTAACTATGTATTTATTGATCTTGTAAGAAAGTCAAAATGTAATACCAATAAAATGACATGAAAAATAATTACTGAAAGATCACACAACTCCATCTGTTATAGTTTAGATGGAACAGTTCTTTTCATAATGTTGAAAAATACAGATACCTTTCTTGTTTGAATGCAATTATTTTATTTAAAAAAAAAAGAACATTTAAAATACAGCTTCATTTGACATATATATTTACAGTTTACAAAATCCAGGGACAAACAAAAATACAGTTTATATTTAAGGTAAAGTATATACTGTTACAAATATCGAAGCAAAAGTTCTATGAATGAATCTCAAAGGCATCGGGCTTGATATGACATCTACCAGCCAGTCGGATCCTTGAGAGTTGATTTTAAACTTCAGGCACTGTTCTATTGGAGACACACACCTCCAAATTGAAACAAACCACTGTTGTGAAATGTAACACATGGAAGCAGACACAAACGTATCTTGCTAATTCTTGCAAATTTACATGTATGGAACATGTAAATAAAATTAATCTTTTTATTATATGCAAACAAGATGTGTAATGCTATACAAAAATACATTTCTAGCCAAATAACACTAAGCAGGAATAATAATAATAACAATAATACAATTTAAAATAATAGACCAACCTAAATAAAGAAGGTAAAGAAAAATCAATTGTCAATCAATTTCATAACTATATGTGTGTGTATTATACACACACAATAAGACACTACCATTACATGAAAAAAAATCTACAAAACAGAAGGAACTGATACGATGAGCTCAACCAGAAAAAATTCAAAAGTTTCAATGGAAACCACAAGTATCCATACCATGAGATACGATACAAAGGCCATTCATAGCCAATTCAGACGGGATATCATCTTATACTTTAGCCTGTAGACTTTAGTACTTTTTCAAAATACTGTTTTACATTGTAATTTCTGTAATGTAAAACATGACATGGCAGAAACAGTATACTTACACAACCGGGTCACTCTGCTGGACCTTTTTTCAAAATAATAATACATCTGGTTTACATTCCCTAAATAAATAAAGGATAGGATGTCTTATTCGTCTTCCATAAGGGTTTAAATCTATTGAAATTTGTAACATTTGTTTTGGTCATCTATCTTTTTCTAGAAACCCTGCTCTGGATTATTTATGTTCTGATAGACACTTAATAATTAAAAAAGGGCATTAAAACAACTGAATAAGACAGAAATCCTATTCTAACAATGGGCAGTTCGCTCACAAACCAATGCTCTCTTGCTATAGGCACTTTTCCACAGGCAAACAGAAACTGAGCTGTAAATAAACCAAACTGTGATTGGCTGAAATTTATCTTCAGTCCAAACAAATAGAAGCGCTTGTACACCGTTGTACAAAGTTGTTGGTTTGTATTTTTGTTGTTTTAATAGTTTACGTGTATACAGTCATCAAAAAGCAGTGACACAGTCAGCATGACTGAGGTCTGCTTTGAACATTGTCATGACAACACGAGTCTTTTTATTTATAACGGTAAAATGTTTGTTTGCAGTATGACACGGTTCCTTGTGCCTGTGGAAACAGGCCATATCCCACACACACTGAAAACTACACAGCCATGCCCACAAATACTTCAGTACTAATCCATCATAGTAGCAGAACTGAGTGTGAATATTTCAAATGCAAATGTGTCTACTTTTGAACAGATATGTAATAAAATACGTAACCGAATCACAACACTTAATAATGGATGACCACTACGCCCCTACATTCTTTTTCAATATGGCAATGACACCTTAAACCTAGTTTGATTTCACGCCATGTCCAAACACTGATTACTGATAATGCCATTTATCACGGTCTTAGAGTTACATTCTGAACTTCAGCCACAAGAGGACACTGTAATATTACACAGCTTTACACAGAGGACCCACAGGTTGCTATGGACCCTTTTTTGGACTTTGTAGCAGCTCAAACGGAAAGGCCTTAGTCCTAGCCAACAGTGTATTTATGGCGAGATTATGGAAATCAACGAATAATCACCACATATTCACAAATACCCTGTATACACTGAGTTCATTGTCTAATAGACATAAACTTCTACAGTACTTAGGATTACAGCAGCTCCAAAACCTATGGCACATATGACCCATGCTTCCTGTATTTAAGGTGCATGCTGCATAATGAGCATGAGTGAAGGCTAGCCAATTTCAAGTCAAATCTCTGTTCTGTGTTTGTTTTTTTTGTATAGATTATACACGATCCAATTTTGATCCAATATTTTTGTTTCAATAAAGCTTTGGAGAGATGCCTTATGGATTAAGGTTTTGGTAAATGATTAGATATGTCTCACTGAATTTTCAGTCTCTAATAGGGAGCTGTAGGATTTTGTGATAAACACTCACTGCCTTTGTCTTTATCAGGGAGAAATCCCCTCTATCTCACTCTCATCACCTCCTAAGTAGATGGGACTTTTAGTCTTGGTGTTTGAGCTGTATTTTCTTTGGGTACTGTTCAGTGCCTCTGTGCTGTTCCAGATGCCATAGAAGAAGTAGATCATGAAACCTGAGAGAAAAACAAAAGAATGACAGAACGTTAGGAATAAGAAATAGGCCCTTTAATGTGCTGAACGGAGGCAGTTGCATTAATGAATGTTGTCAGCATATTCCAAAACATAAAACAAATATATTGCTGTGTCTTCTGTTACTACCCCTTTTACAAATCAGCTTTAAATGTACATATTGTTATAATTTACTTTAGTGCTCTTTCGATGGATTGCATTTTGTTCAATATCTGGTAGCAAGAACTTACCAACACCCATCCACACTGCAAAGCGGCACCATGTGGCCAGGTCCAGCTGCATCATAAGATAGATGTTGACAAAAATACTGAACAGAGGCAGCCAAGGCAGCAAAGGCACCTGCAGGAGATCAACATTAGTTCAGTTCTCTTACTACATACTATACTTAATGGTTAGTTTGGTTTGATAGGGAATCTTTCAGAAGTGAGAAATGACTGTTAATCATGTTATTTCACTTCTTTTACAGGCTATATTTCACAGAACAATTGCTCATACAATACGTTTAGGGGTCCAAATTAAAATACAGTGTGTACAAAGCAAAATCATAATCATCTGATGAAGTACCTTGAAAGTGAGAGCCTCCTTGCTCTCAGGCTGCCTCCAGATGATGATGACACAGAAGAAGCAGAGCAATGCCAGAATGGCACATACAGCCAACCATATGGGCTGGCCCGCCATTAGCCTATCCAGTTTCACAGCCAGCACCACACACAGCAAAGTAATGAGCAGCGCTGCGGTTAAGGAAACATACAGAAATTACTGATTGTTCCAGATTAACTGGTCTAGGTCAAGATTTAAAAGGATAGTTCACCCCAAAATGAAAATCTGATGTTTATTTGCTTACCCCCAGGGCATCCAAGTCAAAGGTGACTTTATTTCCTCAGCAGAACACAAACGCAGATTATTAGCTTTAGC
>JBBKCR010000022.1:5078830-5089197 GCA_037577295.1 Ladigesia roloffi
AACACAGACATTTCTCAGACCGTGGTATCGGTCCACGGTATCGGGAGACTTTTAACGAGTACGAGTACTTTAAAAATATGCGGTATCGGGTATTGGTATCGGGGCATCCCTATAAATTATGTTAAATATGATAAAAAACAAATATAATATTGCTCAGTTTCAAAGCCTGCAGAAGAATATTTGCAGATGGAAATAGATATTCACACACAAACAGAATTTTTCTTACCTGCTACACAGCCGGAAACCACAGTGGCCAGCAGTGGGGTTTTGGTGCGCTTGTTCATCCTGGAGAGAGCACGAAACAGCAGTCCATCCTCTGCCATGGCATATATCACTCGTGGCATAGGGAACATAGAACCTAACAGACTAAAGGACAAAAAATAGACACTGCAATTAATATTACTGGTCCAGAACAGGCCTGAAAATATGAAACAATCATTCCATGATTCAAACATGATAAAGTGTCTTTAAAGCAACATCCTTGGCCAGGGTTGTCCAGTTCTCAGCCCTAGCTTCCCTGCTCGCTTACTTATGATTACACTGGATATGAGAAAATGTGTTTCAAAATGTGCTAAAGTCTGGAATCTCCCGTCCAAGAATTTCCTTATGTAATACAAAAGGATTATGATGATTATTACCTAGTAGACAAGGCGCAGAGTGAACCCACAGCCACAATATAGCGAGCTGGGGCCCAGCCTACATAACTGAAGGCCTCAGGCAGGGGACTCTGCGTGTTGAGTTTGTAGTAGGGCATCATGAGAGTGAGAGCAGCCGAAACCCCGAAATAGGCAAAGAAGCAGATAAGTAGTGAAGCCACAATCCCCACAGGAATGGAACGCATTGGGTTCTTGGCTTCCTCACCTATACCAAAATAGGGGTAACGTGAACCACATGCATATGTTAATGACACTGCCAACTAATGAAGTCAGACACACAGACACAGCATAGAGAAAAGCCAGTATTAGGCTGGAAGATGTACAAAGTGACTTACTTGTTGTGGCAATGCAGTCAAACCCCACAAATGCATAGAAACAGGTGGCAGCACCAGACAGGACGCCACTGAAGCCAAATGGTGCAAAGCCTCCATGACCAAACGAGTCTCCTACTTCCCTGAAAAAATGAGAGTACACTTAACTGACACAGCCAGGCAATGTAAATCAACTATTTACAATGTAAGTAGTACCATGTCACAAACTATATAACAATGTTTATGTACAAACAACTCACTTTGATGCTGTGATGTTGGTGTCATTGACAAAATTTTCAAGGGTGAGGTTCCAGTTTGCTGTATTGCCCTTTACAAAACCAGCAATGATTACAAAGCCCAACACCACCAAATTGACCCCAGTAAAGATCTTGTTCACTAATGCAGACTCACTCACACCAAATGCAAGTAGACCTGAAAAGTAAATTATGAAATGAGATCAGTTCTTCCTGCAGACATGTATCGTTTTTCTGTGGGGTTCTCTTGTTAAGATTATTTTATTTCATTTCAGCATAACATATTGTATTTGCAAAATAAAAATAATAAATTCAAATATTGTTTAATTTCTCTGTGTTCTATTTAAGGGTTTATGTACGAAGTACTTGTGTACGGTAATGGTTTGCTCACCACTCAGGAGTAGAATAAGAACAAGAGCAAAGAGGTCTGGGTACTCTGCAAGCACATTGCCTGGAACCTTTATGGCCATAGAAGATTTGAAGAAGTTGGATATCTTCTGCTCTATCAGGTTATCAAAGGTTGAGCTCCAGGCTCGAGCCACACTAGCAGTACCTGAAAGGAAAATAAATGATTTGTTCTCTGTATTTCCAAAACTATGCCTGCAAGACACGGACAAATCCCAATTATTGTGTTTCTACATTTTATAAATGCAAAGTGTTGCATTTGGAAATATACCTCACAGATAAATCAATATGACATGGTTAAAAATTGTCATGGATCAAAATATTTGTATTTTATTTCTCACCAATGACGTAAGAAAGGATGAGATTCCAACCAGTGATGAATGCCCAGATTTCTCCCACTGTCACATAGCTGTACAGGTATGCCGAGCCTGTTTTAGGGACTCGAGCGCCAAACTCTGCATAGCAAAGTCCCGCCAGCATGGATGAGAGTGCAGCCACCAGGAAGCACAGAACGATAGCAGGGCCTGCCTTCTCCCTTGCTACTTCTCCAGCCAACACATAAACCCCAGCTCCGAGTGTGGAGCCCACACCCAGGGCCACAAGGTCCAGAGTAGACAAGCATCGGGCAAATCGAGTTTCCTCTCCAGAGAAGACCAGAACACGGCGACGCAGCAGTTTGTGCCCAACGGAGGCGATCTTATCCATCATGACTTAGTGTAGAGGAATTTGTTGAGGTGTTCTGAACAATCTGGAATTCTATGATTCTCAGGCAGCAGAGGTTTACTGTACACACCTGGCAGACGAGAAAAGAGAAGCAGACTGGATTAATTCTGGAGGGCATGTGCAGGTATGTAATATGGTATGAAATTTAGCCTGACTAAATGGACAAAAAAAAATGGCTTTTTATGTAACAGTTTTATGCTACATACAAGATATAAAAACATGTTTAAACATGTAGTATGCTCATATTTACAAAGTTGTTCTTGTCTGGTTCTGTACATGAGTACAAAAGTGTTTGTAAATGGGTTACTAATGGCTGTTCTAACTCATTTAAGTTGTTCCCTGTTTCAAATGTAAAACAATTGTAATTGTAGTTTTTGCTATTTGAAAATTGCACTCTCAAATCATAATTTCAATATATTACATAAACCATCTTTCAGCTCTATCATCATGGTTATCTGACTAGCTGGAACCATCACACCAAACTCAACACTCCAGAGTTTGATATGACTATTGGCTGTTGTGTAAAAAACAGTCTACACTGATAACCCAAAACAAGGCAGCGAACGGATACGGTCATGGAAAGTTCAAGGATGGGAGCTGTGAAAAAGAAGCAATCAGCACAGCTGCGTAATTCCTTGTACCAGGGAAAGTCAGAATATAAATTCCCTTTCAGAAACTTAACTGTCCTTGTCCAAAATTGGCATTAGAATAACAGTGGCTCCTTACCAAGGCCATCATGTTCATATTGGTATCATTTACAATGCCAGTACACAGAAAATGGGAAATAAAAAATGAATTTGGGGGGGTTGGGGGGGGTTTAAAACCCAGACAAAACACTTCTGCAAAAATCTGACATCCTGTCCAATCATGAAGATCAGTTACTCAGGCAAAACCTTACATGACCAATTCCAGTTCGGATGTGAAAATTTAAACAGCTTCAAATGTAGGCTAAAATTGGGTTCGTAAAAAGTTGTGGAATGTCTTGTACAGTGCAGTGTTTGTACTGTGTGTCCGTGGATCAAAGGCATGTTAGACAAAGAATAAAGTTGGGTAAAAGCTAGAAAAACATCCCTGCAATTCAACATACAATGGAGAGGCTGAAATAGAAACTTTTATCTGTGAGATGGGCTGTTTGTCTTGGCAGAGCACTTGGCAAGACTTAAAGGTTTGATCAAGATCAGTCTGGGTAAGAACTGAGAGCTTAAGCCACCAGCATAGCCTTACACAACACATTCAATGGCTGCCTTCATTCGCTGCTTGCTGGCACAGCCTGCAGTGGCGAGCACACACTTGCGGAGAGCCTGCAGCTTTCCATACTGTAAATAAAGGACAATTTAAAAAAATTAATAATTATATGCTATTGTAGTTACTACTTTTCAAACTCTCAAAGGTGAAGACATCTCTTGCTGGCTACCAGAAGCATGGAAATAAGGTTAAGGAGTGCAAAGCAAACCATAGCCTTGACAGCATTCCTTCCAGTGAAAGTCTCCCATGGCTAATCGCTCAGCGTGTGTGAGGTTCCCGGAAGGGTTGGAGTGTTTTGTTCTGGGGATACCGTGAGTGAACAGTTAGGCACGCCACCCTGCGTCACCTGGAGCAGACTACAGTAATCTTTTTCTTGTGGTCTCCACGAGGGTGTCTAGGTGTATGTCTGAATATTTTACTGTCTGACCTGGCCATTAAAAAGCTGGGGTGTCTGCAATACTATGTGCAACCATATAAAAATTATTAGACTCAATAGAGTCAAACAAATGTATTTAAACAACAACTCTTGTGAGCAGGCACATAAACACAATGAATTTGCTGAGAGTCTGAAACATTTTGCCATTTAATTGTATAAAAACTTCAATGCTGAAATGTAGGGGTAAGAAAAGGTGTAAAAGAGATTGATGCTGGCTATACAGATCTAAACACCTGTCTCAGAACAGCAAGTGAGAAGGATCCATCATGGAGTGACTCACTGGGCTCTTCTCAAAATAAATTCTGCAATGCACCTTAAGCTGATTATCCAAAGACCTGCTAACCTCCTCAGATCCGAGGCTTCAATTAGAAGCGTGTTATTGTTTTGTTTCTGTTTTCCATGTCCCATTACAACTACTTTAATAGCCCCTACTACAACTAATTTACCTATTTTAACCTGTTACAAATCATTAAGTCCACTAAGACTTTTGAAACTGCTCCTAGAGTTATAAATATGATGACATATATCTCATTTTTCAGTTGTAGTACACACAAACAAAAACAAAAACCCAGCACATGTGATGGCTGGAAATCCATTCTGCCTCCGACCAACCCTACGTACATAAAAGGACCATTCAGTCCTATTATAGTTACTCAGTGTGACAGGATTTGCTAAATCCTCACAGGAACCAACCTTCTCAGGGCCTACTAATTGCCAAATTGGGGTCAGTAATGTGACACAAAGCGTTTAACTGATGTTCCCGGAAAGCAACAGTTGACTATATTCTGAGAGGGACATTAGGAAACATGAGTCCATAGAATTCATGAGTACACACGGACAATGAGTATTCAGCATGCTGTGCCAAAACACACCAGGAATGTATCATGCTGATGAGAGAAAATATGAGTTCTTTACACTGGGAAAATGCCCCGTAACTGTTTATAGAGGAACCATGGATTCAATCGCAACTGGTGCCGTATTACATACACAGCATGTGAGCGGCGTTTGTGACACACACCGCTGAGAATGAACCAGGCTTCGTGTCCTGCGTATGACTAGGAGGCTACACTGATGATTGCTAACTTATAGCGGACAAGATCAAGTAAGAAAAACATTTACTAGTTTATTATGCATTATCACAGAGGGACAGTGGAGAATACAAAAGCACCACAACCACTATAATACAAACTACGCATATTTGATGACAAACTACACATAAGATAATCCACCGTTATGGATCCATATACATACGCACATACACAGTGGAAATACACTCATTCCGTTGTTTGGTAGCAGCAGACATGGTACATTGCACACGGTAATCTTAGACCCGCAGTGTTTAAGAGCCACACCGTCTCTCACGCAAGAACCAAACCTATTTAATCATCTCTCCGATCTTATATCCATGACAAAATGGGTGGTATCAACAAGGTTGGCTTCACCCGATAGTCCATGCCTAAACACAGTCATGTAAGCCCCTCGGCACTATCCAGTTCAAACTGGCCAGTTCAAACAGCTCCTCCAGTCCAAACCTGCCCATGGTTCCTTTCGCCCCCTTTTCCCGCAACCACAAAGAGTGGGAACTGGGTCAATAAAACGCATGTTACTTTCGTGTATTCGCATTGACGCGCGTTTATTTTAGTTATTAGGTCTGGTACATGGAGAAAAAGAACACTACATCATTGTAATTATTTAAGAAATATTGTAACAATTGACTGGTGCTTTTGTCGCTCAGGGGGAATATCTCGACAGCTGGTTGAGAAGATACCGAGTTTGACTATAGCTAACATAAAATAACGTGGCTCGTAGAACAAATCGCACACAAAGCTGAACATATCCACCATTCCTGGACCACACTAAATGTCAACATCCAAACAGCTAAGTTACCATGAATAAATAAATAGGAGCAGAGGATGATGCAAGAATTCGCGGATTACTGCAGACTCTCACAAGTCTAAGAAAATCTCTGGATAAATCCTCCTGAGAACCGAAGGAAAAAAGCGTGAAACAATTTAATTTTTGTGTGATTTTCTATGTATTTGGGCCTAAAAAAACACCTCTCTCTCTTTATTTCCCAGCATGCCCACTGAAGAGGACAACAGGACGATTTTCGTTTGAAAATAGAACTGAATTTAGAAAATCAAAATGTGATATTAAAACAAGAATACATTTAATTTGAACAAAACAATACAATTCTATATCACTCTTCTTTTGCTTGTTGCTTGCAAGGACAACGAAATGTGTGTTTTAGTTCAATTATGTGTCAAAGAACATCCTCTGGATGTGATAGTCCTAGAGGCATGTTTTCTTTTTGGTTATGTTAAGGAATATTTTGCATTTGGACACCATTTGAATGTCTTGAGATTTCAGTTCTTTAACCCAGCATGCAAACCCATCACATGACACATCACTGGAAAGCACAGGATGATCTTTACAGAATACTATAGGGCTTGATGAGGTAGCTCAAGATACCTACGGAAGATACAGGTGAATGAGATGTCCATTATAAAGGGCTTAAATGAATGGGAGGCTATAGATATAATTTCACCTGACCAGAGTGGATGCAGTCGCTCTTTAACCTTACAAAACTAAGTTAGTCCAGTGTCGTTATGGCAACAGGAATATTCTGTCCAGCTAATGAAAACATTAACACATGGCGACCGAGGCTATTCTTCATTCATTCATTCAAACTCTAATCTCTGATCAAACAAATATACTGTTTTTCAGTCCGGTCTATCGTCGTTACATAATTAGATTAGCATCCTAAAGCTAACTAGAAAGACGCGCGAAGTGTTGCATCAGAAAGCAAGCGTGTAGTAACAGGCGAAGCTCATGCAGAGAAATGCACTAATCAACATGGTCCGGAATGCATAAGTCAATGGTCAAGTTACCTTCTGTAGATCTTGGATCTTCCGTATATTTGTGTTTGGCGGTGAGTATTGAATAAATCAGTGGTGGCGAGCAGCCGTGTAAGGTTTTACTGCTTGGAATTGTGACGTAAATCTGTAAACAAATCCGCCCACTGGAGTTCCGCCCACTCATTCACAAGAACGACGCGTTCTAGAGCAGCAGAGAAATAAAAGCTATTGTAACATCTTAGTTTTGAACTGCCCTTAAAAATTGGTCTAATGCGTGAAACCGAAAAAAACAAGATTCAAATTGTTTTACCCCACACATTTAATCGCTGAATAATCTTATTTAAAATAGCATCTTTACATATCCCCAATAGTTTCTGTGAAACTGTCACGAATGTTTTCTAGGAATACATTTCAATATACACACAATAGTCACGATTATATACTGCAAAGATTTCCATGACTTTGTATCTTTCATCCTGTGTGCAAACACAAATTCGATTTCTGTTTTCATTTAATAAATTAACCCTCAGGCAAAAGCTTGCCTACCTAGAGATTTTTGACTGTCACAAATGTGGTCTGAGAATAAATGTCATTCTCCTTATAAACACCACCGTCACTTTCAAGTGCTGCAGAATTAGTCCATGGCTCATTAGTCCAACACAGAGTCCAAGCATGCCTAATATAGTGGCCCATGAGTGTCAAAAAGTTTAGCATTTTACTTACTTTTAGTTTATTTGACACAAATACAACAAAATTAAGAATGCCAGCTGTTTTTAAAAAAAGAATGAAAACTATTTGATGTACAGCAGCAGACTGAGACAATAGTAGTTTCAATATCCAGACAGGACATCAATGACCTCATAATTTGTCTCGATAATATATGACTGATGTCTAAATGTGTCCATATATTGTATCCTGTTGCCATTGTTGATTATTTTGACATGCCAATGACAGACCCTTTCATCGTGGATCTCTGGTCGAATGTGAATTTTCTCTAATTCTTTGCTTTGTGTTTGAAAATACACATATTTTTCCTGTGTGCCTTGTTACATATCTATTTGTGACTATAAAACTTATTTTGTCTTGGGTTTGTGTGCATGAAGGCCTGCTGGGCAGTGTTCCAACAAAGGAAAGAAGCTTACAATTGGAAACTTTCAACTTCTTTCAGTGTCGGTAATGAGCTGGACTAGGAGGCTGACATGTTATCCGCTCCAGCTTTGCCGTCAAGCTCAATAAAACAAACACCAAAGTGGAATCCTGCACCCAGTGGCCCTGTGTGAAAGGAGGGAGGTGAACAGTTTTACTGTGTGAACAGGTTTTCTTTAACTTGAAGTAACTTTCCAAGGAACTGTCTGTACTCTGTTTAGTATATTCATAGTCTGTTTCTTTTCAGTGGTAAAGTCCTTGGATGTATGTGATTTAAGTAATAACTAAGTAAGTGATGCTGATTTGAATGATGAATTATTCATTTATATTAACCCCTTGTACCATGGGTTTATTTTTCAGTTATAATGGCTATAGAAATGTTGATCCAGTTCTGAACATTTTGAAAAAGCTATATTAGCTCAAATAGTATATATAAACTGTACAGATATACGCTTCTGTTTATTCCATTGTTTTCTTATTTTCTAGATATTTCAGTTATGGGGTTTTGTATGATATAAAATAGGTTTTAGTGTTGTTAATTTAACATTTTTTCCTGTTTTATTCAATTGCATGACAAAACACAACCTATGATCTCAATTTCTACTGTTAATTTAAATCCTGTTCCGTTAACTTACATTGGAAGTAAGTAAATTCTTTCTCTGTAAAGTCAATTTTATGGGAACATGAAGTTTTGTTCAGACAGCAATGGCATGCTACTTTACAACCTTTTGTTTGCAAATTTCCCACTAGTCGGACTAGTAAAGGTTTATCTTATCTTAAAAATATCTTAAATATTCTCAGCCAAATAATTGTTTGTTATATCTAAATAAGCTCTGCAGAGTTAGGACATTTTCACATATAAATTCAACCTCAGAACTTCAAATCCTCTCCAAAATCACTAATCTGAATATCTGTGCTTTGTTATATCAGTCATACAGTGTATAAGTGTTGAAATATGAGTGACAAACTCTGGGCCTTGCATGAATGGTTCATGCTGGCTCCCCATAAGTATGATTACCTAAACATTCCTAACTTAAATGGTCATATACTGATTCCCATCCAGACTGGTGCCTTGGGTCTGTGGAGTCTCATTTCTTGTTTTATCTGCTTCCGTCACATCAAGTTGCCCCACTACTAGTCTCCCATCCGTAAAATAATGGTGACCAGTGGAAACCAGGTCACAGCTTTACATCCTGTGATCTCATCCACTGCATTGTCACTGTTAACAAAGCACTAGTAATCTCACTCCTGTCTCATGTGGCTGGTGCCTTCAGCAGGGTTTGGACAAAGAATGTTAAAGTGTCTGGATCAAAGAAAGCCCTGTACACTTTGACGTCGGTTGATGTGATGTGTCAGTTTGTATAGGCATCAAAAATATCCTCTTTAGCTTCCACTCCATGGCTTAATGTGGTAATCATGCGTTATGCACAAACTCACTGAGAGCCCTCCAAATTAGTTTGAATAAGAGAGAATGTCCCTTCAGTCATAATATCACACATTTAGCAAAGACTATGGGTAGAAACTGGAGTGAAACTCTAGTGCAGTGGTTCTCAACCTCTTTTGCACAAACTCCCCCCGACCTCATCATGAGCTCCTTAACGCCCCCAACCTCCCCACCCCCCCACCCCCGATCCACACACAAAGAAATTGGCTATTATTAAAAATGAAAGATGAAGATTATGAAAATATATGGCCTAGTAATAATAATAATGAGGTTAACATTAATTATGGTTGTATAAGTGTTGTGAAGACTACTTATACACTTATAGCTTTAGGAAGACTATGTTTGAAGAAAGACCTCAGGTAGGTCGGCTTTTTACTGAGATACTGGCGAGCCTGATTTGTGAAACATGATCAAATTGATTACAATAGCCTAGCCTTGTAATGTGTGTGTGTAATCTACACTTTTCAGTTTAGTAGTTGAGCAACGAGGGACAAAAACATTTCACAAGAACTGGGGTTGGAAAGTATTTTATCAATTTTCTCACATTCCAAACAAATCCAAGGTGTAACACATCACATCAGCCAAACACGAGCGCAACATGCCTAAACTGACCAATAACAATAGTCCTTGCTCACGCACTCAATTAAGCAGAATTGGGCCGATAAATAATTCTGAACTAACCTAATTTAATTGAAGGCGGAAAAAGAAGATGGCAGCAGCTGCAGGTTATCGCCCATTTGAAACTTCAAGCAAAAAATGAAATTAGCCACATAGATTAACGGCTTATTTCAAAAACAAAAAGCTCAAGTTAGTGTGAGCCCTGTCCTTGGTGGCTCGCTGCAAGCTTTTTAAGTTCAGGACAAAGAGACGTCAGCTTCAGCCTGAGTGC
>JBBKCR010000022.1:5089297-5100623 GCA_037577295.1 Ladigesia roloffi
CATTCCACAGAATGAACAAATTAAATCAGTCACAATTGTGACAAGAACAAACAAATGCATCCTATCCTAGGGTGACAATAACAAGGAAATTAAAGACTGAAGTCATACAATTCATAAAGACTGAAGTCATACAAGATCAAACAAATGAAATGCATTGTTAGTCAGAATCACAATGCTGGCAAATGTAATTGGTCAGGCCAGGAGTGCATGCTTGATGGGCCCAAAAGGTACACAAAACACACTTGACCCACAATTCTTTGGATTTGGAATTTTTGAATGGCTCTATACAGAGATCATCTTCTTCTTCAAAGGAGTCCTCAACCTTCACCATTTTCTTGGCAGTTTTTTTTTTTGCCTTCTTGGTTTTGCATTTTTCACTCCCCAAGATTTTTTTCCCTTTCCGATGGTCCTCCTCTTCCAATGCCAGCTTCACTGGTGTATCAGTGAGGATATCCGAGCTCCTCTTCTTCCTTCCCCTACCTGTATCTTTCCTTGGGCCTGCTTTTGGAAATAGCCTGATAAGTAATGGACTGAACGACTGACCTGAGGTGCTTGGCATCTCACCGGAAGGCAGGTGGCTAGTATGAGTGGCTGGAGTGGACCCTGGAGGCAGGTGACCTGGAGTGGTACCTGGAGGCAAGGTGAGCTGAAGTTCTGTGTAATGGGATGGTTGTAACACTCTTGAAACACACATTACAACCTACCTCGCCACTGTCAGCCAGTTTAACTAGCTGTATTAGCATGGTGCTTTGAAATTAGCAGCGGTTTGATACACAATTTCTTATTACAGAAACTATAGTTTAACTTGATATAACTCATACAACATTACCTTCAACTGTAGAAGTACTAGAAAAAACTTTATCTTGTTTTTTTTTACTTTCTTTCCTCAGAATTAGGTTTTCTGCTGTAACATCAGCAGAGATAGCAGCACCGACTTGAAAACTTCCATGTGGGTTTGAAAAAGAAGCCTGAGGAAACTAAAACTGTCACACGACTCCTATCTTATCCCTGATTGGTGGTGTGGATGTGGGAGAGTTTTGCAAAAGTGGGAGTGTTGAATCCCCCCACCCCCTCCGCGTGCTACGCCCCTGGCCCTGGGTATATGTTTGTTGAAATAAGCCTTTGTAAATGTGTATAAAGATTTGTCAGCTGTCACGTAGCTTTACACTTATTTCCAGTGAAGTATTCGTGGAATTCAACAGTGAACCTTCACTGTCAGTGTAATTTTAGATATTTCTCTAAAAAGCATGATGCTTTTATGTGCTTTTATTTTCATGAATAAAGAGGTTTCAATGCGAAACGTAGGGGTTAAGTCCGTTTAAGCCATGAAAAGAAACTCCACCCTCAAATTACAGTAATTATAAGGAAAGGAACCTAGAATCTAACATGTAATTCTGGGATTTCTGGTGGCTTCTTCGGACTTACATTTTGGCTTCTAAAATATTACTTTACAAAAAGCAGCATTAGTTGACACGATTCGCAAGCACATTTTAAGCGGGTTAGAGCTTTATCCTTTTTATTTCGTAGGCAAACGTGGTGTTTGAAATAATAAGGAAAAAGTGAAATTCATTTTCATGTAGATTTCACCGGCAGTGCAACGACGGGCTCGTGTTTCATTAGCACGAGATAAGACCCTTTCTGAAGGTAAATACATCGGATGGAAGCAGCGCCATCTGCCGGCAAAACCAATACTTATGAAATAAAAAATGATATAAAACATTCTTAAGTAGCCAGAGAAAAGCAAGCAGATGGGTGTTTATTCATGGGTAGAAATGAAATGACAACTAGCAGAAAAATAACTGGAAATACCTACTGCACTTATACATGTTAACTGTATACTGTATTGAATTAGCAAGATCACAAAAGCAACAGAAATGAACAAATCAGGTTGATAAAGATAAGAAAATAGAGCATCAAAAGAGAACCGGTGTTATTCAGTGGATGATCAGATCTCATTTTCACAGTGATTGAATATATACATTCCCAACAGCAGTGTTGTAAGACCCTTAAGTTGCTAAACCAATAAGGATACGAACAGGGGCATTAGACTTTGCAATCAACATTTAGATATAAAAAATAACTAGTCCTTGAAAGATATATAGATGAGAGAAGGAAACATGGAATGTGAAACAGGAAGACATTTTTCATTTAGTAAGGGGTGGTCCCCATTTGTTTTACTTTTTAAGTCTGTCATGCTACATTTTAAAAATACATGTTTTCTTGATGAAGTTCCAAATGATGCAAAAACGAGACAATGTATTGATTACTTTATAAAATATTTCCCTCACTGACAGCAATAACCTCTAATACATTCTCAGACTATGGCTGAGACACACGATCCTACTCTCACTTAAAAAAATGACTCATGGAAAGACACATACTTGTTGCAGTCTCTGCATGTCATTGTTTGGCCTCTAAGTGAATGCAAACCATGGGACTGGGATATAGCACTAAAAGCTTGTAGGGTGCAAGGAATCACCTTCAATATTTATTTTAAATTGCTATTTAAATGGAGTTTTAAAATCAGGGTTTAGTGACAATGCATCTGTTTTCTTCACGAGGACCTGAGTGAGCGTGCCAGGCATTAACACAGCCTACAGACGAGGCAGTCCTCTTGAGGTTGGGGAGGCGCTTTAGTCTTGCTGTAGCATCTGAGAATACAAGTGTAAATCACATGACCACACAAAGCAGTTAGCACTGTGTTGTTAAACTACCTGTATCTTGTCCATTCAAGTATACCGCATCATAGTACAAGTCACAGCTAAAGCAAAACTGATACCAATCATTGTTTGTGTGTAAAATAACAACTCTACAACTAAATATATTTCAAAATGTTAATTTAAAATCTAACATAGTACATTTTCTACTAAACTAAATATTGTGGTGCTGCTGACTGAGCTGATCGGTGCAAAAAAAGGAAAGACTCACCTCTTGTAAAAAAAAAAAATGCAGCAACATGCAAACATGCAACACACAACAATTAAGTGCATTTGATTAATCAGATTTTGATTGATACAAAGTTGCAAGCAGATGCAAAAAACAATTAACAAAGCAAATCAAAGAGTGACAAAATTACACTGCCTACTGTAAGTATGGATATGAGTATGAGTCTCTTGTAAATTGCATCGAATTAAAGAATTAGCATCCATGCAGACATTGGGTTACCAGAACAGTAGTTATGGAATTGATAGTAAAGAAAACCCCAAAACTTACTTCATTCATACCTAAAATGGAAGAGAAAATAAATAAGATAAGGGAGGACAAATGACTCAGTTTGTTTGATGTCATTAAATCTCCAAGCCAGCAGTGCTCACTATTTTTTTATACTTTATTTACAGACAAATGTCACAGGCACAGATTGATTAACACAGGAAGAGGACATAAATATAGTGCGTCATTCTGAGGAAAATGACTCAACTTTGGCAGGACAACTTTTACAAGGTTGGCAAATGCTTTGCTCTCTAGGGTAGCGTTTGAACCTCTGATGTAGGGAACTCCATTGAAGAGTAACTTTAACAACTTCTAGTTTGACACAACATCAGAATTAATACATTCATTTCTTTTATTTCTTGGAAAACTGCAATGGTACTTGACAAATGGACACAGACAAATACCTCTCTCTTATCGGTAGTGTGAAGAATGTAATTCCTTACATTTAAATCAGTAACTGACAAATAGCTATAGAATGATTCCGATAGCTATTCCAATGGTTTTAGATCCCAGCAATGTGCAGACCTGGGACGTATGATACAACACCCATTATATTACACTCCTAGTTAAGTTTACTATGATCCTTAAATGACTAACAATGGTAAACAAATGTGGCTGGCTAGCATACATTTTAGGATTGGGTATAATAAAAATAGAAATATCTCTCTGAGGGAAAAGTAAGCACTTCTGAATTACACCTGGAATCTGCTCTGCATTCTCATAGCATAGACTAACAGCTGCCTTAGAGGACAAAGACATAAGCCAACCATCTTTGTTTAGTGCTACAAATTTCATGTATAATCATTTAACGGACACCACGCTGTAACATAGACATCGCATGTATGTGATAAAACAAAAGACACTGAGTGTAAGAGGAACTCTCAGACACGTGTACAAAACATTGTCTGCACAATATACTCAAGTCCTGCATTGCTTAGGAGTTTTACTTGGTGTAAAAATAAATGTTATTCTGCAGTGTCTGCAGAGGAGTTGAAATAGAAGTTGATAACAGGAAGAAGACCCTCCCCGAGTCCCAGTTAGGGAAGCCCTACTGCCGTACTTTTCCAGGGATGTAGTTCCGATCAATGCCCTCGTCCTGCAGGAACATGTGAAGACAGCGTTCATTTTGGGCCAAGGGGTGACCAGCAATTCTGGAAAATCAGAGAAACAAAAAATACACCAAAACTTTTTAAAAAGTGGGATAACATTGCTTGCTTACAACCCAGAGAGTATCCAAACTTTTACTATCCCTGTTTTATAATCATGTGTTTCTGGACTGTTTCTAAATTATATCTGTTAAGGTTTATTTTGGTCAATTACTGTGTAAATCAAATTTTGTCTCAACCTGTTGATGAACTGTTCAAGTCCAACTCGTCTCTCCTCAATGAAGGACTCCTCAAATATGCCCTCATCACCACGGAAGGGGAGCTGTCTCTTCAAAGCTTTTCCAGGAAGAGGGGGCACAACAATCTAGAACACATTTTCATATGCATATTTTAACCAGTCACAAAATCACCGAACAGCCATTTTGCACACTACTTATAAAGAACTATTTATATATTACTCTTAATTGCACAATCATTTGTGTGGAAGCTCACATTTTCTTGACTTATAATTACAGACTCTTGCAAAAGAAATTGACAGAGAATAAAGCTGCAGATGCTAAGCTTTCCCTCTTACTGAGAATATTACTATGTGCAGGTGTGACCTGTTCAGGAAACAGAAATTATAATTGAAAATTGCTATTCATTTGTCTGTTGTAGTGCTTTAGGCAAAGGTACCACCAGTCTTGCTATGCATCATCAATTATGTTTGAAAGTAAAGTAGAGTGCCCACTACAGTCATGCACGTACACACAACAGCACATAGTCTGAACGGTCAGAAATTATTTCTCTGCATTTAATACATTAATCAACGAGGATCACATGGGGAGCATTGTGATGGCGTGGTACCTTGGTGAAGGGTACCTCAGTGAATAGATAAGAACCCACAACATTCTGATTGCATTTTTTAAGCCATGAATATGCAACCAAACAAATTCATCATACCTTGTGATCAGTTACTGTCCTGTGGCCAATAACTGACCCAACGCAATAATTCTGCAACACCAGATGACTTATCATCAACAACATGACATCAGTGAGGTTGACCAACAAGTTAGATGTGTTTAATAAGGTGGACAGCATGTAAAGGGAGTGTTTAAATTCCACCAGAACTGGTGTGTGGTTCTAACATTAAATAGACTGTAATCGTTAACGTCAAGTCTAAACCTAAAATGTATTTTAGGCTGATAAAAAGGACAATGTATGTAGAGTAAGTAGAATGTCCCATTGTCAAGTGTGAAAGAGCACAGCATGCAACGTGGACAGCACAAACAATTTTTCTGTTTTTAACCCATTCACCAAGTGAATGTGGTGGGAAACCAGGATCAAAGTCCCTGGGGAGCAGTGTTTGAGGACAGTACATTGCTCAAGCATGTCTCAGTGGTGCCACTGGCATTCCTGGGATTCAAACCCACATGCTTTTGATTGCAGGGCAACTCCCTAACTACTAGGCCACCATATATATTTTAGATGCAATGGCTGTAAAGGCTTGCTTTGCTTTTCTATGCGTGTAGCAAAATGCTGTCTGCTGTTTTATTACCTTACTGTCTCTTTCCAGCTCATTTTTCAACCACTCAAAGTCGCTGTACCTTCTGCGAACACATGACTCCTTCAATTTGAAAATGGGGAGGTTGGTCTGTTGACAAAACAAAAGGCCAGAAGAGTTAACTGCTTTTCAACATGGCTATTATTAAAACTCTACGGGCTTTCATTATTTTTTAATGTTTTGATTGATAGAGCCGAACATAATGTCTTCTTGAGCAGTATTAGCATTCGATTTCCCTGTTACAAAAAATGTTAAGCAAACCTTCGAATATATACATGAAAAGCTAGTCATAAAAGACACACATTCTTCTATCCATAACCTATCGCTATTAGAGCAAACTAGATTAATCAAAAATCTGCTATCACGGCTAAGTTGGTTAACTCGCTGGTTGTTAGTACAGAAAGCTTAGCTTAGCCAATTAGCTGTTCAATGAGGAATATTTACAGGATTTGTAGTTTAAAGTAAAACAAAGGGTTAAATAAAAGTCATGTTATTGTTATTTATAGGTCAGTTAGCGATAATCTGATAAATCAGACAAGCTAGTGTAGTTAGCGTGAGCTAGTTCAGTAGGCCGAGCCAAATTCCAAAACGGTTTCCAGAGGAAACCGAAAAGGGACAGCCTGCAACTCTCACACTGACACACACCCTCATTCGGACTTCGTAAGTGGTGAAGCGGTTCCGTCCCACTCCAATGGTTTGAGGATCGTACACGTCAATTTCCAGAAAATTGCTCGGAGGTCCGTAAGCATCCGTGAGGTCCTGGGGCTTCGAGTTTAACCGGCGAGTGTCGGCCACTGTTGGTTCAGACATCTTTACCTCTGGCAGGCCAGCTACTTCTGGGTGTAGTCTAGGACACGCACAGAAGATACTACCTGATTAAGACATTAAATCTGGAAAAAATGGCACAGACACTTCGCAAGCCTAACTAAATTTCTGTAGCTCAGCAATACCACAGGAAATGCCGTCTTTCTTAACCCTCAGCAATATTTGCAGCGTTCTGGAAATCGTGTGACCATCCCTGCTCTTCTCAGCAAATGGGATGACTCGTAGCAGTTATTGAAAGATGCTGGGCCAATAGAATTGGGGGAAATGGCTAAATGGGACGGGTCTTGTCAATGCTCGTCGTTGGGGCAAGGGAAGAAGCTAAATGATGACCATAATACGAAGAGGAAAATACATTGGAAGTCAGCATATTTAAATATATGTAGTTTTGAAATATGACATGGTATACCAAGCTGAAAGACAAAGCAACTAAGAAAGCTTTGAATTCAGTAAAATTCAGTGAATTCTTCTCATATACAGAATGCAAAGTCGGTTCATTACTAATGAATCAACATGTGGCCTGTCCTACCCCCCGAAAAACAGAAAGAAAAATGCAAGTAGGAAAACTTCGTTATCATTTAGGTGAAGATGCTTAATTTCTGTTTTAAAAAACTATATTTGGTTGACTTTTCATATAACATTGGTTCGAATAATATATAATAATAAGAAATATTACAGGCCTTAAAAAGTAAAAACCAACCATGCTTCTTAGACCATATTACTGTGGTACAGCTGTAGCATGCATGTTGACAACAGATTTAGTGATGCTTATATTGTCCATTTAAGAATGATTTAGAAACAAAAAAACTAGGAATAAAGCAGGGTTGAGTGCACAGTCAGAATCCTACCCTTGATTGAATGTTTGTCACAAAAGTGAAAACACTTTTCTGCATCAATGATTATGGATTTTTAAAGAAGGAGTTACCAGAGACTAGAAATTAAACATATCGCCTTCACAGTTACTCAGTAACAATATGAGGTCTATTCTACACCAGTATGGTTTTAATCGGAAAAGGGCAAATTATTTGATAACCCACATCAAAGGAAACAATGTTATCAGAAAACCTGTTAATGGTAATAAAATCAATCAAATAATGTTGAGTTTCTCATTTCATATTTTATTTCATGGTATTCGATTTTAATGAGTAATCAGCTCACAAATTGTAGTTACACATATGAATGATAAAAAAACACACATAATAATTCAAGCTTGATTCATACAAATATTGTGCCACATAAAATCTCTGCAGTGTAACAAAAATGGCTATGTCATGTGTATACTGGCAAATAAGGTAATGTACAATAAACACAGGTTCAATAAATACAAAACAGTCTTAAAAGGCTTGAAATGACTGCAGAAAACAGCATTGTCTTATTAAGCACCCAGCTATCATATGTTTATCACATCTGATTCAGGCTGTTCAAAGTCCTTCAAAGTATTAGCAGCAGGAATAAAAAGATTATCATTTAAACCTGTGAATTCAGAAAACTTCAACATTGCTAGATAGTGAAGTCTGAACATTTTTCTGACTAGTACTTGGCACAGGTCATTTATGATCAAATATTTTTCAACAGAAATAAGTATGTAGGTCAATCCAAGGCATGCATTTACAGCTGTTATTGAAGCAGTAAATACCTCAGTAAAGACATTTTGTCACACACAAAGTGTAAACTGGCTTACTTGTCTGAAGCGTCACTTTTACTTGAACACTACATGGTGGTAAAAAAAAAAAACTATTGTGCATCATTGAGCTGTCTAGCCACAGTCAGAATCTCTTTGGCCCCCTTATTCAGCAGCAGATTGGCCAGATCCACCCCTAGCTTCTCTGCAGCATCCTGAGCAGATCCGGACACCTTTAGCGCTGTGATCCCCACATGCTGGACTTTCTCATCAACCTTATCCTGCTCCTGCCATGTAGAAACATAAAAACTTCACATTATGTTCTTGCTGTATTGAAACTGCACATTTTTACTGTTTTCATACTAGTTTTACTCTCACTGTTGTTTAGAATATTTATTACCTAATTAACTAATTGCTAATAAAATATTAAAAGAAAAGAAAATAGCTTGTGAAGTATGTTTTTTTTATAAACACCACCCCTATTTATACACAGGTCCATTGATATCATTACAATGATCATGATTGGGATATTAACCTGATTGTCTGAAACAATGCTGGTCTGCATTGTTTCCCTCAGACTATCCGAGCCATCTAAACTGTGCACTGATCCAGTCAGATAGAGCTGAGAAACAAAACACAAGATAAAGCAAAATAAATCCTTAATAATAACAATTTAGATTACCTGCTAGTTCTTATGGTCCAAGTTATGATATAAAGGGAGAATCAATTGTATAGGTTACCTTCTTTGGATTAAAATATAACCTACATGTCCAGCCTAAACAAAGTAGAAAAAAAATGAGTCTGTGTTTGTAATTTAAGTGTTGCAGTACCTGGGAACACTTCACTTCTGTGTGAACAGCAACTGGAACACTGCATCCTCCTTCCTGCAATAAACACCAACATATTGACAGGAAAAATAACCACAACTGATATTTTAGGGTGGAATGATGTATCAAGTGGGACCTGTGGGTGTGCAAATGGATAGACAGAAAAATAAATGTCTAAATGTCTGATATTTCAATATTAAAGCCTGGGTACTTACCAGACGTCTGAGGAAAGCTCTCTCTGCGATGCAGCGCAGGACTGTGTCAGGGTCTTGCAGCACTGACACCATCTCGAGGATGTCCTGATCCCGTGACCTTACTTCCACAGCTAAAGCCCCCTACAAACAAAACAGCACAAAACTAGACTCTACTGTTGCTGAGCGAGTCTCAATATCTACTCCAACGCTTAAAGTCCCTTAAAATAAAATTAATTTGCATTTTGCAAATTGCTTTGATTACTATAATCAAGTCTTATGAGAACTTAAGATATCAAGCCTACATTTTAAATCCAGTGAAAAACTACACAAGCATTTTCTTGGCTGATTACAAACGGGAATGTATGTAAATAAGAATTTTTACCCCATAAATATAATTTAAAAAACATTTATTATCATAAAACCTATACCAACCCACCTGTCCAACAGCACACATGCAATCTTCAGGATCAAGGATCTGAGACAACAAAACAAGTAAATACACTAACATGAGAGTAGCCTACTGAAGGTGAAACACATGTACCTAATTAGATTAAAAGTTAAAATCAGATTTAAATAAACAGAATATAGTTGAGATTAAGCAATTAAGTATTGCACGCTGGAATGGACAATGTTCTGAACTTCAGAAAGCATTATACCTGACTGATTCGGGCCTCCCAACTCATTCTCTTCAGCCCAGCTGCAGCCAGGATAATAGCAGAAAATTCATCGTTCTCATCCAGCTTCTTCAGTCGAGTGTTGAGATTGCCTCTCTAAGACACTCTGTTCAGGATCAATCCCATTTCATACATGTGACATAAAATAAACAAGCCAACAAAAGCACTCAAACCCGGAATTAAGCATAAAAAAGATACAATATCCTTAAATTCCAGGTGAGGAAACCTTCTCTTTAACTGAGCCGCACGGCGAAGAGAGCTTGTGCCTATGATACTAAAAAAGGGGAGCGTTCTTTACTAGCAATTACAAAATTCACTCCAGAATATATAAAACATGGATAAAGGCAGGACACTGTAAATACCAGTTTAAAGTTCATACCTCTTATTTGGTAGTGAATCTAAAGATTTCCCAGCATTTTTGGGGTGCAAAACTACTGCATCTTGCGGGTTTTCTCGTCTTTATAGACAAAAAAAGTATCTTACCACATACATACATAAATTCAACTTTTAATAACCATGCTGCCTGTTAATTAACTTTTATGATCAACCCCTTTCTGTTAAAAGACTGATTATAAGTTAAAAAACATCTGAAAATCTCTGTACTAATATTTCTGTTTTCTTAACATAGAGGCCCCACTGCTGTCAGACTTACTTTAGCACAGCACCTATGGTAAAACCAACAGGAAGAATTGTGGGTAAGTCCTTCAAAGAGTGCACAACCAAGTCCACCCTATAGAGACACAAACCAGCATCTTTAATACATGAAAACAAGCCCCACTTTGTTAAAATAGACCACTGGACAGATCAAAACAGCAAGTTAGCGAACACTAGTAGGATGTAAAGAATATTTTCACTTACTCATTTCTTTCTAAAGCATTCTCCAGCTCCTTTGTGAAAAGACTTTTTTCACCTATCTTTGACCCCAAAAAAAATGGGTTGTAAATACTGTTGTAAAAGTTTGTGATTCATGAACTCATATTATAAAATAAATAATTAAAGGACAAATAAAAATGAACAACAAATTGACTAAGTAAAATTCCTATTGTACAGGGATGCACTGAAAATTCGGCCACCAAAATTTTCGGGCCAAAAATTTGGGCCAAATTTTTATTTTTTATAGGACCGAAACAGCAATGACACGCAGATGTTGTTTATCTTTGACTAGTTTTTAATGCACTTGTTCTGAATACAATTTGTTCAAGCACTTCATTAGTTCTATGAGAAAAGATATTTAAATGTATTATATTTCAGCTATCTTGCCTTTAGGCTGGTTATGAGTAGGAAAGACAGGAAAATATTTTATTTCAAATGTTATTTTACATTGTGTAT
>JBBKCR010000022.1:5153285-5180239 GCA_037577295.1 Ladigesia roloffi
TAATTTTCCTTACTTTCCTGGAAATTAAGGTAAAAATTAAGATTATATTAAGGGGTAAAATTAAGGGGTTTGGTTTCTTAGTGGTACACTGAGTACTACTTTTTACTTTTACTGAGGACTACTTCCCTTAATTAGCCCACTGATGTTACGTGTTACTGATATTCTTCTTTTTCAGGCAGATATATGCATTTATCCTGAAAACTGTTTTTGTAAGTAGAGAGTTAATCCTTACACTGGCTTCAAGAAAACAAAAATCTTTGGATGATGTTACAGGTAAAATATTTTACTTTTTAATTAAGAAAACACTTTTTACTGTGATTATGAAAACATATATCAGGACATGTTCTGTTACTAAATGTATTTTAAGTCCAGCTTTTTGTGAAATATTGTAAAATCCTTCTAAAAAACATCCTTCAATATATGCATATTAATGAAAATGCGGAGTACAGCAGGTAAAAATGTTGGCCTCAGAATGTAATAAACTAAACTGGGATTACAGAAATATACCATATGAGCTTTCATTAGATTTTCAGTGATTTATGACACAGCATGATCATGCCAAGTGTGGTCAAAGTTTTGCAATATACATTTGGATGTAAGTGGACATTAAAAGACTGAACATACTGAAATAAATTGTTCCTGTTGAGGTTTTACAATTTGTATTATAATTACAAGAAAACAGGTGGGAAAAAATCAGCCCTTTTGCGCGTAATGGCTTGCCTTAACTAGTCCAAGTTATCTTTTACAAATGAAAGTTTTGTCTTTTTGTGGTTGTTTGTTAGTGCCCTGCAACCAAATGTGTTACCAAGCAACATTATGAGGAAAGTATGTAGAACAAAGAGCTATGGCTTCTGAATGGTTCTAACTGTCCAAGTACACACAAACTGAGTCTCAGAACTAAACTGTGCATTTCCTTTAATCATGTTTCAAAAACAGAGAAATAAAACTTCACATATATTGTTTTAAAATCTGCTGTTGAAATACAAGCTGTGGGTATATTTGGCCACAATCAATCAGCAAAACAAAGTTAAAGTAGGCTGATATATTGCCTGCATGATAAATCAATCAATCAATCAATCAATCAATCAATCATTCAATCAATCAGTAATTTTTTGAGGAAATGAAACTTCCACAACCAGAGTGACCTGAACTCCACATTTTTTCCATACATAAACTTCTCATGATCATCTGCTCCTTTGGGTACACCATGTTTTTTACACACCTGCACTTGATGGAGCTGCAGGGCATCCTTAATCAAGTTGTCATATCTTTCCCCTATCTGGACATGTGTTTACAAACAACACTGGCCTCTTGATGTGGCATGTGTCAGTAAATACCAAGCACACTTACGCTCTTGTTAAACGAGAGGCAGCTTGTCAGAATTTACACATCTTAATTAGCGTGGATCACTAAAGCTGCTTCAGACAGTGCTGATGTTTTTGTATCAATAAAGATAAAACTTTGAGCTCTGGTTAAATGGTTAAATGGTTAAATGGTTAAATGGTTTGAGAGATGTGCTTGTGTGTGTATATGTATGTGTATGTGTATGTGTGTATGTGTTTATGTGTGTGTGTGTGTGTCTGTGTGAGTGTGTATGTATATATGTGTGTGTGTGTATGTGTGTGTGTGTGTGTGTGTGTGTGTGTGTATGTGAGCAGCACATGCCACACTTATCAGATCAAAGAAGATCCATGATGATCAGGTGAGGTGTATATTGACACCATCTGGAAAAGATCTAGATATACTGCTGAAACAACAGATGTATTATAATTGTACTAAAATTCAGACAGTTTAATACAAAAGTATAATGACATTACTGTATAACAAGATCAAAAATAGATACAGAGGTTAAATGGATACAAATCTACAGTGTTGTATATAAAGCTCTGGAAAGTATAAAAGAGTTTTGTGTTCTTTGCATTATTCAAGTTCTGTAAATTCTGCATCATTTCGAGTTATTGATATCTATTTATGCACTTATGCTTAAAAAACAACATTTTTATTTGCAAACTAGGAGAAATATTGTGCAAAGCTGATCAGTTGAATTCTTGCACCAATGAAAAACATTCATTTGGAAAATGTGTGTCCCCCTCTGCTGTAGTGGGCCATTGGATGGATTTCAGAAATTCTAACATCAGCTCACTTGCATTTATCTTATAATGTATTAATTCATCCGAGGCTTTTTTGAGAGTTACTACAGATAAAACTGTGCTTCCATGAGGAGAAGTCTGGAAATGGATGAGTAAATACATTAGCACCTGTCCATCCATTTTCTTATCTATAACCAGTGTCATGGGGGACGCTGGAACCTATCCAACCATCCAAAGCGTCCATGGGCTGACAGGTGAGGAGAATATTGTAATCAGTCACCATTCTGTTGTGAGGCACATTTATTTACTTATTTATTTATTTTTCTTTCACTTTACACCTGCTGATAAGTTAAATATCTCTATAGGTAGCATTTCTAATATTTTCTAATATACAGGTCTGGAAAAATGTTCTGACCCAGCATGAAAGGAAAAGCATAATTTTGCATTATTTACATGTCATTACTGCCAAAACACAAAATGAACAGACTTTTGCCTCAGTTTTTCAGAATAGCAAGTGTACATTGGAACCTTTTTGATGAATAGACCAATAGATATGCTTCCAAATCATACCACTTCTTCTTTCAGCTGAATAATTGGCCTGCTCCTGCTTTAGTAATAGCTGTTTAGTAGATCATGATTTGCAGAATGTTTTCCCAAAAATTGTAAAATGTAACTGATTCCTAAAAACATGGCTTTTAAAAATACAAACTCAGTTCCTTACTGTTTTAAATTAATTGCATATTAAGTACTTTTGAGTTAATAACTGAATAATAAAGCCAGTTTAAGTGTTTAAACTTATTTTCATGCTCTACATGCTGTTTTTACTCTGGATTATGGAGACTTGTTCCAGGTGCATGTAGCAGAACTGAGGTGTACCCTAACATTAAATGTGAAATTTGTGAGAGAAGTGGAAACTTTACTGTCTCTGTCAATAAACTGTGAATGACTATTAAACAGAACTCTCTCTCACCCCCCTCACGACAGCTGAGTTGAACTGAGAGTTGTCCAGGCAGGTCAGACCTGATCTCAATCATGACAGACACATGACTATAAATATAAGGCACACTTTCTGTGTTGTTTATACAGTTGATAAGTGTAAATGAGAGGCTGTTTGATTTTGTAAAGACAGTGGACAGCCATGTTTTGAAAATAAACAGCACAATGGAATTGTCAGGAATGTGTAATTAGGAGGTCCCAGAAGGAGGAGGTTTAGGACAACAGACAAGGAAAACTGGGGCACATGCCATGCTTATCTGACCATCAGCACAGGCTCATCATGGCCAGCTGTTTTAATATGGCCACATTAAATTCGAGTCACAGTGGGTCATAATGACATTTTGGGGGGCCTTTAAATTCATTAGTGTATGACTATTTTGGTTCATTAAAATACAAGGGGTACATTTAGTCCATTAACTATTTTCTCGTTAACACATTTAAAAGATAAAGTCATGATTTGATCTCTTTTCCTTTACATTTTTTTAAATAAAGGAGCCAAAATGATTTTTGGGAAAGACACCATAGAACAATTATCTTCGTTTTTTGTTTTTTACTTTGGAGAGGTAGGAGAGTGAGGGACCTATTTAATTTTTTAAGAAACCCCACAAATTTCACTGTTTTAGAACTGTCCACCCATGCCAAAGACAAACCGTAACACGTAACTTCTTCTGACCTATGCAAAGCAAGCCTGAGAAAGTCACATCAGGCCTGTTTAACTAGTGGTCTGTGGGTCATGTCTATACAGAGAGCAATGCTTTAAGGCATCATGCTCCTCCTCAAAAAACGTATTGTTCTTATCATGCTCTTCATCAACAGCAATCCATTAAAGTTCACATTTTGTTGTTATTATTTTTTATATGAAAAATATATAAATTTAACCAATACGAGTTATTTAAAACAGTTTTTAATGACAACAACAGAATGTGTTTGTTTAAACATCCTGCTGAAGATGATTTTTTTGAGAATCTGTATAAATCATGTGGTAATAGGTGATCAAATGCTTTTGGTCTGAGAAATTGATCTTAAAAACCAGTATCTCCAAACTCCTGTTGATATGTGGTAGCTTTGTCAGAGGAAAAAAGATTTTTTCCCAGTTAAGTGAAAGGTGACATCAGCATTTCTGAAGAAAAAAATCTGTCTGTGGGAGTTTTTAAGAACAGCCACATCCAGAATGCATCCCCAGTTGTAGGGTAAAGGGCATCCTGGTCACATTTTGTATGGATGGGTGCATTTGTTGTTATACCAGTCTGTATATCTACAGAAACAATAACAGTTTCCTATTGGTTTAAGCAAAAAACATGGTTGAAAATACTTGATTGAAAATTTGGACCATGTTCAATAAATAAAATCATCTACAGTTTTATTTTTCTGAGCTGCATCAATTCACCTAAATTGAAATCAATACAAACTTATCCTTCAAAAGATTTTTTATATACATCACTACATATATGTGTACCCCCACAATAGTCTTTTGTCTTGGCTTTTTTTTTTTACATTTTGCTGAATTAAACTTATTTTTTTTTATTTGTCTGTATTTTTGTCTTCATATTTGGTAAAAAAAAACAATAAAACTGTCTTGTAATTTAGTAAAGATTGCACAGAATACCACAAAACCCTGAGGAACAAGTTTTTCTTCATTTTTTTTTCCTGCTGTCAAACCAGTCTTTTTTCCCTCTCTTTTTGTTGTTTAACGGTTCCCTTGTCCATCCCAATCCCCCTCTACACTTTCATCAGTCACTTTAATAACAGGTGGTTGGCAGATTAGACTTCACTCAACCTCAAGTGCTGCCAATAAAAGCTCAATAAAATGTATTTTCTATTTGCATTTGGATTTGCACTGGACGTTATTTATTGTCCAACATAATGAGGAAGGTAAGCACTAATTAAAATAAAATATAACTGTTTTTTATTCCCTAATTACATAATAATTGTATATCAGGTTCTGTGGTTCTTTATTTGTTTTCATTAAATATTCATACAAAAAAATTTCACTTTGGTTTATTTCTGCACAAATGCATAAACCAACATACACACATCAAAGTAAGAAAACAAAAAGACACAAATGCATTTTTGTCATACATATAATTGTGTTCAGTGCAGGGAATATGGTACAACAAAAATCCAAAGCAAAATATACACAAACTGTTGGCACATTTGAAATGCTTAGTTGTGACCTGAAATGAGATGATATCAGTATCTGAGATCTGAGATCTGAGTGTGTGTCCGTTCACACGGGGGGGAGTTCTCAGTGTCTTTTTTGAACTGCTGAATCAGGCAACGATGAAAATTTAGCCAACGACTCTGTCAAGTGCCTGGTGGAAAACTCACTTCAGTCTCTTTCTCTCATGTTCTACACCTCTGTGCCTCCTCGTGGATACACCATGCCAATGGAGTCCAGGCCTGGGTAGAGGTGGCTGCTGAACTGGCTGAGAATGGAGTCACTGTAACTGGCTGTGTACTGAGAAGGTGAGGTGGAGATGCTGGTCTGAGTTTGAGGAGGAACCTGGCTATCCCAGTGTGGAATTGTGGCACTTGGAGAATATGGGCCAAAGTCCCCAGTTGGAGAAGGCCTTTGGGGGTCCAGTGGCATAGAGGGAAGCAGAGAATCCTCTTGCATGTTATTTGAACCTAAGACCACCTCGTTCATTTGGGACAAGAAGCCATTAAAGCATGGACCTGAGCCTCCTGAGCCTGGAGAAGCTCCTCTTTCTGAGTTACTGCCAGTGGTGTTGCTTTGGTCTTTAGGGCTGGACACGGAGGAGTCTGTTACCGAATCTTCAGGCAAGGCATCAGATTTTCTCTTTCTCTTGCGACGGAAGTTGCCATTGTCAAACATCTTCTCACAGTTAGGGTCCATAGTCCAGTAGTTGCCCTTTCCTGCACACAAACATAGCTTGTTATCCCCAACTCCTTTTTATCCCATAACTTAATGACATAACTTGCTTCAGTACGATGTATTTTATTTATATAGATAATATACCCCTTCTTAAAAAAAAACTAAATTAAAGCATAAAACAGAAATATGCTCTCACCTGGGTCATCGTCATCCCTTGGTACCTTCATGAAGCAGTCATTTAGTGAGAGGTTGTGCCGTATAGAGTTTTGCCAACCAGCCTTGCTCTTGTTGTAGAATGGGAAGTTTTCTGCTACATACTGGTAGATTTGGCTGAGAGTGAGCCTACGATTTGGGGCCCCATTGATGGCCATGGCAATTAGAGCCGAATAAGAATATGGGGGCCGAACGAGTTTCATCAGGTCCTCTTGTGAAGGCAAAGAAAACCAGCTGAAACCTCCTTCTGTAGCCCCCATACCTCCTGCACCAAGGAAGGGTCTCTGCATTCCATAGGGCTGGGGTGCTCCCGGAAGGTATGGTGCAGATCCAAGGCCTGGACCACCGAACCACAGGTAAGGGTTGGTGACTGGATTGGCATATTCCCCTAGCTCACAAGCAGGCGGCAAAGTCTGTTGTGGGCTCGGCAGAGGTGGAGGGCTGTAGAAGTTGTCACTGTACAGGCTGAACTCATGGGATTCTTGCCCCATGCTGTGGAACTGGGGTGACAGGGCTTGCGGCACAAATGATGTCATGCTTTCTCTAATTCTGCTCGATGTCTTCTCTTTGTCCAGCTAATGATGATCAGGCTGAGTTCAGTCTTTAAGGAATTCTTCTTTGATCCCAGGTATGGTCAGATACACCATAACCTCCCTCTTCCTTCCCCTGGAACATTTATACCTGTGTGGCTACGCCCTCTCCACTATGATTGGTTGTTTCTGCTATGCCTCACACCTAATTTGTTTTTGATTAAATTAGAGGGGGAGTGGAAAAACATCTTTAGGATCTGCAAGCATTGTTCCAGTGCTACATGTTCTTGGAACTAACATACAGGTTTGGATGTCAGGAGCTGTGCCAATAAAATATATAAGACAGAAGAAATTTGTTGGGGTGAAACATAAATCCTGAACTTTATGAACAAGACACGTAAAACAGTACAGCTATTTAAAAGCTATACACCTACAAATATCTGATCATTTTGTAAAAGGCTGACAAGTTTGAAAATAGAGATAAAAATGGATAGAACAGCTAAGACGAACAACAAAAATAGCTACTGCAATTAGCCTATGGTCACCACAACTTTTATGGGTCAAATAAATATTTTTGGAAAAATTTACTATGTTTCTTTTGCCTTTATTTGACACTTCAGATCTACACTGACATATTATCCCACATGCCTCAAAGTGTCAACCAGCTAACAAAGCTTCTTTTGAATAGTCTTTATTCCCAAAATAATGGACAAGATGACCACACCCCCACCTCTCTCTCTTTCTCTCTCTCTCTCTCTCTCTCTCACAAACACACACACACACACACACTCAGACACCTATACACCAGCATGGCCCTGCCATTATTTGTAAGCTCTGGTGTCCTTATTATTGATTTCCATTGTGAAGGCAAAGGGCCACCTCAAACAGCAGTGGCTGGTTCACCTCTTCACACAAAGGAGTGCATTGGCTTTAAGGTCGCCAGAAAGATTGTTTTGTTTTTCTGCATAAATTATCCCAAATACGCACAGTCAAAGATCAAGTATCACCAAAAAACGAACCGCATCGTCAATTATAAGATCATGCAGGCAGCTGGAACATTTACATAGCCTACAGCAAATGCTCCAGCAAATCTCACTATAGCATTGTCCTTTTATTGGTTTGACATGTTTAACAAATCACCTGTGAGTGAATCCCTTTGTGCCATCTACTCGAGGAGTCCCTGATGACAGTTTGACAGTTTTCACTTCAGGACGTTTTTAACTGCCGAGGCTTTAAACCCTCCTCGCTTGCCAGCAATGGCAGTTATTCCTATTATAAAAGCACTACCCTCATGGCAATGGGCCACTCAGTTTCCCTTTTTACTTTACTCCCGTAAGTATGGGGTCCAAGCATTCTGTGATATTTTTTTAGAATAAAAAGGATTTATACTAAAAGCAAAAACATTTAATTAGCTTACAGTTCAAGCATGTCTGTCTGCATTACAAATAGAGCCTGCTTAACGCGAACTCCTTGCAAATATTGAGTACATCTTACGTTTCATTAATGAAATATTTGACCATACAACTGTGAATATATCTTTTAAAGTCATGTATCATAACATATATGTTTTGTACTTGGTTATTTGCCCTGGTCATGATGTCAGAAGTGTCCAGCTCCTCATTGTTTCTTTTGTTCATGAAGCGGTAAAGAGCAGCATACGCAGAACTACAAACACAATGAAAGTCCACTATAACACAGCTTTCTCCGGCCATTATTATTAATCCATCTGGGAATGCACATGCTGCTTTGTAAGGGGCAAAAGATGCTTGTCTTTCATTAATCACCTCTGATCCAACCTTCTGATCTTCTGCTTTGTCCTCTAATCGTAACTCTTAGGTAGATGGTCAAAATCCAGCAGGGTGAGTCAGAGCACACTGTTTCTGTTGGCCTGATCCACGGTTCTTAGCATCAATCAACAGCAGGGGCTGCTGCATGTGCTGGTTGATAATGTCACTGACAGTTGGAAAGATCTGTTGAAGGAATGATTACATCGGAAAATCAGCTTTGATGTATTGCTGATGTAATATATAAAACTTATAAAGCATGTTTTCTTTGTTTTTATTTATCATTTGTATGATAAATGGGACATTTTAACATTAACAAACATTAGAATTTAAAATATTGTTCTTCTAATGTAAAATTACACTTTCAGGAACAAGTCATTTTGACAGCGACAACACAGTGTATGTAGCCTAATGAATTCTGTTCAAAATAAGAAAAAAGGAAACTGAAGTACCTCACAAGATTTCAGGCCTGTGCCAAGTTGAAAGCCATTTTGCTCTTTGCGAATTTGGATGTTGTAGACTTTGTCCTGGTAAAGTACCATCAGCGTGTGAGGCTGGGTGACGGAACCCTTGGAGCTGTCTCTAACTAAGAACGCTCCGTCCTAATGAAGGAAAATAATACAAAAAGCATTGTCATTAATGCAAAATAGTTATGTTCTTATGTCTTTAAGTTATTTTGTTAATATTATATGCAATGACAAACTTGCTATAAACCACAACTTCAAAGCATAATTTGTGTTCATTAGTATTTAGGTTACTTCAGCAGTAATTTTATTTATTCGTCTACTGTATTTATACCACTTTTACCAACCACAACAGTTTATGTTTATAGAATAGTGTATTTAAAATAGAGTATTTAATTTGGCATTATACTTGTATTATATTTTATACTTATATTGTTCTTGCTCTTGTGTGTTTGTGTTACAATGCAGTCAAAGCCTGAGCAAGTTCCTCTAGGATTAATCAAGCTGTATAATTTAGATTCTGATTCTGCATCATAAATCAGATCAGGTTAGGATGCAGATAGAAAGGTACAGGGAAACAGACTTACCATATTTACCCGTCTTAAATTGCCCTCAGCCTGACCACGTGTGACCTGCCCCACGTACCACTCAGGGTCCAAGTCCTACACACAGCAAATACTGAAAATGATTCTCTAATATATTGTACTTTATTGTTATTACAACCTAAAAGAGATGCCCTGGTTTTTCATCCTTTTAAATTGTTTCACTTTTAAGGAACACACAATGGCCAACAAAATGTGTTTGGACATGTTTGTCATACTCCATTGTGTTAGGAGACCATGTTTCTCTGCAGGTTTGGATACAAAATGCATCTTATTTCATGATTCCCTTAAAGAGCACGATCTTAGTGACCTCACTTTAAGAAAATCAGACCAAGACTTTACAGAAGCACTAGTGCAGCTTGTGTTTTGTTGAACCAAAAGTAATGTTCTAATGCTTTAAAATGTTCTAATGCTTAAGTGTCCAAAACATATTGAGTCCAGAGTACGTATATTCTTTCATTCTGGGGGATTCATACTTCAAAAGTATCAAACTAATCACAAGACGTTATACCATTGTTGAGCCAAGCCTCCAATATCCAATTTAAATTTTCATTCGAATGTTTACTGCTTTTATCTCTCACATTTATTTGGGAACTGATAATGTTTAAAAATTATACACTTATATCATATGTTGAGAAGATTTTGCGCCCCGAGCAACAATGTGAAGATTAATTCAGTTTAGTTGTTTACAATTACAGAAGTATGAATAAATATCTTTTGAATAAGTCTGCTAAATAACAGACTGAGGTGAAGGTGAAGTCTTCCAATGTGTTTTGTAGTACTAAAGTGAAAAGGCGCCATCTGCTGAACATACTCTGCACAGCAATCACAATGCAGCTTCAACCCACCTGTTCCCTATCTGTTTCTAGGTCAGGGGGCCTCAGTGGTTGTTGCGGTTGGCCTCTCGAGCTATTCCTATGGCTGTTCATTGCTGTCAGGCGACAAAAAATATTGTAATCAGTTTGCTACATTTGCTTATGATACAAATAATTAAAATGTTGCATAGCACGTACCATCCTTAAGTCTCAATGGCAGGGATCCAGTCTGGAGCAAGCTGTGTGAAAACAGCAAAGTGTGTTTTTTGCAGATTTGTGCAGCATTCCGTTATTTGGACATATGTAGATGTAATGTTCATATATCATGTGCCAATATTTTGCACAGATTTAATCTTTAGATATTATCAAAAGAATAACATATGAAAGTAAACAATGACCTCTCGGATTGACCACCATGCCCATGTGGAAGCGGTCTTGGTGAAGGATTCCTGTGCATTGGAAATGTGTTTGAGTTAGTCCTGGCACCTGAGAAAATCAGCAAAATAGAGCATTAGCAAAGGAAGCAACATTTATGTGTTAGTGTCAAATGTTCTAACATACAACATTTTAAAGTGTTGTAGCAAAACAAATCAGGTAAACAAATAAAGTGATGAAGGAATGTGAAAGGAAGACTCACTGTCATCATGGAACTGTTTATGAAAACAAACACAATACAGAAATACCAGTTTATATCATTATAATGTTTTGTGTGGAGTTTTATGGACAAATGGAATCTAGCAAGATGTGCAGAAATCAATGTTATCCTTTTAACATTGTAAAACTTGTTCTAAAATTCTTATTTATGAAGAGATATTTTATAGTATTTAATAGTATTTAATAGTAGATGCCACAAAAATATGGAGAAGATCTCACCTCATGTCTGGGATCAGGTGAATTCCTACAGAAAAACACGAAACATGAAATGTAACAGCCAAACATAATGTTTTACAAGAGTTTGTGTGCACCTATATTTAAAGCTGTGTATACTTGGATAGGAAAATTAACCGAATAGTGACATTTTTTCTTGAACGCTTTTACGCTGCTGTGCAGAATGCAGAATGCCAACTTTATTTACATCTGCATCATAAGCTGTACAGTAATATGAACCATCACTGTTTTGATTTTACAGAATCCCCATGTGCCAGTTTAGTGACACATGAACATAATCAAAAATAAAATGACAATATTTGGTTGCAAATCATTTGCAGAGGCGCCCTGGCAAAACTATAATCAAATGATGTTAGGGATCTCTTCTGTTGACACACTGTCAGACTTACAACACTACCAATTTTTATTCCCGGGCCAAAACCTCATATGTCCAAAATGGCTATTTTGCTGGAAACTAAAAAATTATGTATATCATAAATAAACGTATACTGTGTCATCAAAATTGCTTTTACTATTTTCAACACTCTTCATCGGTTAATAATTTCTAAATTTTACAGACCCATGTAGATACTGACCAGTAGTATCTTTTTATTTAAAAAACCCTACAAAGACCAAAAGTGGAGTTATGAGGTTTCTGCTAAACAGCTTTACTGCTTAATCTCCATCTCGTCCATTTATTGGACTTTGTACATTGAGTTTTTTTTCTTTTTTCTAGTGAATATGATGACAGACAACCCAAGTCTCCCAGGTGTTCCCCGGGAGTGTTGGGACCTCCCTGAAATGACTTTTTACAATGCCGGTGATGATCATGGTGGTGTTTTAGCCTCTTTGCTATAGCCTTTGACACACTAACCCAGAACGTGTTCTTAATTTAATAAATATTTTTGCTCACTGTGATGAACATATTTTTAAATATTGGTTTCTTCACAATATGCCAAATTAAGCGATTTAGAGATTTAGATATAGATATATTGATTTATTCAATATAGCCTACTTTACAAGCATTAACACTTCTTTGACCTTTCTTTGGTCTCACATAATAACAACAAAATTAAAACGTGTCAAATTATTATAAATCATTTCTTTTTAATGCTAATTTCCCTGTATTATATCCAATGCTGTCACTCAGGAAAGGTTAAAGCTAGTGAGCTTCTTCTGAGACATGAGGTGGCACTAATGTGATGTTACTGGAATAAATGTGACAGCTCAACATGCTTGGAGGAGAACTGCCAACTTTTAAATCAGGTAATAGACGCCTGTGTTGGCTTGCATCGTGCTCCATGTATCATGGTCATTACAATCCACATCAAAAGCAAGGCCTTTAAATATTGTTATTATGCAACAGCTTATGGGAGTATTTTGTATAAAAATGACTGTGATATGTATAAGCTATAGCTGAAAAACCATCTAATTATTTACATGCTGCATTATAGCTCATATATAACATGGGCACTTCGGCTGGTGAATACATCAATAACAGTAAAGATTATGCCAGCTTTAAAAGAGCATACCTGTTAAAAGATTGACCTGGAGTGACCGAGGACACACTCCTCCGCACTCCTCCTATGGGTACTGGGGGCTTGGACATTCTTGGAGGTTCTGGAAGCTTATCTAGCCCACTTTGCCTGTGAGGAAGTATAACACAGTGTCAGAGTACTGTTTTCAAAGGAATAAATGTTTTAAATAATTGTTTCCAGTTTAGCCATGTAAAATAAATCACGAAGGAATCTTTTTGAGTTTATAATGGTAATACATTCACTATATTTTAAATATGTTCTGAATTTGGTAAAAATGCGAATACAAATTCAAATGAAAAAATAAAACAGTGATTTCAGGCATAGTTCTCAGTAGCTGTAGAAAAAATGTGATGGTGAATAAACGGGCACTAAAATAGACCAGCCCACACATGGCAGGAAGTTAATGGTTTGCATGAGTCAATTGAATGTGCAGCAGGCATATTATTAACAGCCATTTACGCTTATGCATTGGCTTTGAAATCAGACCATTTCATTCTGGCTCAGCATTTACATCAATCAAAATTTTGTTCATTTGTTCATTTCTTCATGCAATAAACATGTTTGAAAACTTATTTGCCTGCCTCAGATGTTGGATCATATTTATACACATTGGCATAAAACACAGAAAACGTATTGAACACGAGCAGAAATTGTGTCAATAAAGGGATATCAGGTTCCATGAAAAGAAAAAAGTAATGACAAGTAGAATGACAATACCTCTTTGGCAGAGGGGCGTTCTGTACAGGACATTGTTCATTAAAAGAAAAAAGACATAGTAAATCAGTGACATAAATATATGATATAATATTTTAATCTAAAAATATAGTATACAAGTACATATTATAAAAATACCCTTTCATTGGTGAGATTTCCCCCTGTAAACACAGATAGCAGGCAAGTAATAATATGCATCTAATTATTCATCACAAAATCCTGTATAACAGTGACTACATTTCCTAGATGCAAAGTGTGTATTTTCAAAAGAAGGGAAGGAATTGGGTTGCTTAGGATGTGCTTTTTGTGACTTTTAAAACTGCTATATGATTCTGTATACATTAACCCCTCTCTCCTGCAGATCAGCAGTCTAAGTACAGTTGACTATGATGTCCGGGCATCTTGTTCATCTGTACTCAGAGACGGGACGTTTGAAAGTATTCAATCCGAGAACGCAATATATTTCTCCTTGCTGCTGCCCAGTGAGGCTGCATTCCTGAATTTCCCCCACAGAGTGTCTCGGGTTGTTCATATTTTCCTACTTCTTTTATTTTTATAAATGTATGTATTACTTTAATTAACCTGCAAATTACTTAAAATAATTTACCTGCTAATACCAAAGGAAACGATAGCACATACCAAATAATTAGAGTGCACAGGTGTAACAAAGTATTACCTTTATTCAGGGGTAACATTGTTTATTTACATTCTAGTACTGCAGAGGTTCAGTGTAAACTGTACAGTACGAATACGGGGTAACCGTTACATTTTCTTGAAGGCTAATAAGTTTTAAATTTAATTAATTTGTTTTGGGAGCATATTTGGGGGCATATTAACTTGTTCACAGTGGCTCTGACTGTGACATTGGTGGAGTCCAAACTCTTTAGAGATTGTTGTGTAACCTTTTCCAGTCTAACAAATATCAACAGGTCTGAGGACCTCAGAAATCTCCTTCGTTGGAGGTATGATAGATTTTGTTGTTGTAAAGCATGTGTTGTGAAGATCACAGATTCCTGTTATAAATCCCATTGACCTTCATTGACTGTTAAATTATTCACATAACAATTAATGTATTCACATAATTTTGACAGATTTGTAAAGCTGAATCATTTTCTTGCAGATATGAATTACTAAATCTTTTGTTTTATTTGTTTAACTAGATAGTATTTATCTAGTTTTGAAACTTTTGTGGAAATTTTATTTTTTTAAAGATATTTACTGGGTGTTTTTTAAATATGTTCTAGCTGTCTGCCCTGTTTATTTCCAGGTTAACTAAACAAATTTTGGTTGAAACTCATCTGTTGGTGAAAGTGCTGTATAGCCTATGGGCATTCCAGTAATCAGCAGTAATTAAGGAGGATATTTCACTTTATAGTCTAAACTTGTTATTAAATTAAATTTCATCAAACAACCTTGTCTTTTAAACTATAGTCTATGAAGGACCTATTGATACTCAATGGTTGCTATGTAATGAAAGATTGTTATGGTCTAAACCCTCTTTACAAGAGGGGTACATTACTACTGCAGTCCTTGCTTTTGCTATTGTTACAAGAACATATATGACTTTCCTAAAAATCTAGTCAAGTAATTTTACAAGTTACCTTGGACTGGTGCAATATTAGACCCTCTTTCCAGCGTACTTGGCTTTTTACTGCGGTCAGGAGCTGAAGATAGCAATAAAAAAATAAGAATGATTAATTGTTTAAACGTAATACTGAATATTTATATATCGTCTGCTGATCTGTCCAACATCAAGAACCAAATCTGCAAAGGTGTTATTTACATTACATTTACGGCATTTAGCAGACGGCTTTATCCAAAGCGACTTCCATTCCTAACTACAGGGGGCAGTCTCCCTGGAGCAACTTCAGGGTTAAGGGTCTTGCTCAGGGACCCAGTGGTGGTGCTGGAGGTAGGATTCAAACCCAGGACCTCATGGTCCAGAGGCAAGTATCCTACCCATATGTTTTGTAAATTTTTTGGAACAGAGTCCTTACATAGTCTTTCTACAACAAATTGCATTGCAAATACATTTTTTTTCCCGCTCCTAAACATAAAACCCCCAAAATGTTACTTACGAGGTGGTTTCTGAGGTCTATGAGGGGAATGGTCTGACCTCTGGAATGACCCAACAATCTATAAATGAAAGAATTAATTTAATGCCTATAAACAAATAAAGAAGTGAAATTGGAAAGCCAATGAAATGCTGACAATTCTGAGAAATATGGAGGACTTACACTCGGGCGTCCAGGAGCTGGGAGGTGCCCGGGACGTGCAGGAGGTACTGGTGGCTGGCTTTTGACCGAAGTGCTAGCTCGGTCTACACACACAACAAAAACACAGCGCATAGCCATGAATTGAAAGACTAAGACTAATTACAAAATGGATAGTGTATAAATGGGCAAACTCATTTTCAATGTCATGGTAAAAAGTCATTGAACACTCCAACCTTTGCAATCTTTAGCTAAACCAAAAAATGTTACACTGATTTCCACACAGTCATGGGATTTAGGCATTTAAAAAGTAATTTACCAATGTATTCACTGTTGCCCATGGGTTTAGAGGCACGAATCTGGAGATGCTGCTGGTCATCAGAGGGCTCACTTGGAGGTGGTTCATAATCATTATCACTACCTCCTCCACCCTCTGTCGCTGACTCATAATCTCCACCACTGCCTTCACCATCATCATTTGAATCTGGGCTCTCATAGTCATCACTTTCCTTGACAGCAGAAGAGATGTATAGACATAATGAAAGAAAATGGGGCATGATTTAAACAAACATACAACTATAAATACTTAATTAGGAAGAAACTCTAGAACTTACAAATTCTTCCGAATCCCATCCTTGGATATCCTGAGAAACTTCTACTATAAGTTATACAAAGAAGACAAAAAAGTTCAAATTTAGAGTAGCTTAATTTATGGGGATATAATTCTTATGATGTTTTCTCCTTTTGGATGTGGGGGCGAGGTTGCTGCCTGTGTGCAATTCTTTCCTATTAGGGGTGGGGGTGTTTGGAAATCCATGTTAAATCTTGGGTCTTGAATCTTGAACCTTTCTAGAAAGAATCCACTCCACTTAATCAATTGACACATACCACTGGAAATCCGCTCCGGGTTTTCCTCCAACTTACCATGTGTAACTGAAGTTAATTGACAGTGCATGGAGAGGCTGCACAAATTTCCACTGGTGTGTGTGTTCTATCGATTTAGTGGAGCGGATACTTTTGCAAAATATTCAAGATCCATCAGCGCTGAGTGAACTAATTATTTATGTTATACTTGAATGGGTCCAAACCAATAATTATGAAATATGAGGGAAACATTTCCCCCTCTGATTGAATGGTGAAGACACCCATGCAACAATAGAATGTATGATTAGTATGTAAACATAATTCATACCTGTTTCTTGGACTTTAGGTGCAGGGGTCCTATAAAAATTACACACATTTAAAATCATAAATAATCATGAGTGATCAAAAGTTTTACTCAGCAAAGGTTAATTTAAAATTACTTTATATCTTCTTGCCTTTTAGGAAAAATACTTCTCTTCTCTTCTTTCTTGTTGATTTCCCGACAGATCTTTGAGATTAATCTACAGAAATATGTAAATAAAATGATATTTACACATGTATTTACTATTTTCCCCATGGTGTTTATTACTGTAAATATTTTAAACATCTCTATCTGTAACATAAATAGCACATTTATCCACTGACCACATAAATGTACCTAGACTAACTGTGAACTAAGTATAAGTAACAGGTCTCTTACTAGTTACTCCAGAATCAAGTGAGAGCTCCCTCAAAGCACACTACGTGATAATCTAGAGAGGTGAAACTGGTGGGTGCACTAGCTGAAGACTCAGCTTCAGCAGGATGTGGTAACTTGAACCGTTCTCTTTTCTCCGTTGAACGTTAAAACTGCTTTCAAGCCAAATATGTATTCACAGTGATTTTAAAGGCCAATATACTAGATTCTCAGTAGTTCTTAATACTGTAGCTCTTAAAATAATTTTCTGTTCCTTAAAAGTCTGCACATTCAGCTATTTCAGGCACAAATGAAGCACCGTACAATTCTGCTGTGCAATGGTTCCTGCCACATCTGCATTTGTTGCGCTATCTTTCTTCAGCTGTGTTTCCTCTTAATGTTGACACATGCACCAAGACCCAGAGACATAGGACTATTTTCTATGGCCATGTGAAAACGTTTAGCATCATAGATAAAAGTACAATAATGTGTTATTATTGGTAAATAGTATTGAAACAGCACAACATTACAAACAAAAATGCATAGCTGTGGTCAGAAATGTAGGGGAGAATAATCACACTGAAAACTTTAGGGTCGAAAAAGAGCAGATAGTTAGCAGCAATACTCACGGGGCATGAAGTTTAGGAAATTTTTGAAGGTCATTTTCTGACATATTCTGGAAACAGAACGAAGACCATAACAGATCAAACAGGGTTGGTTGCAAAGTCATGCTCAACAGCAAAGAGCTAGGTTGTGAGACATAAATGCAAAGTATTCAAAGTATTCAAAAGGAACATAAATGCAAAGAATTCATTAAAATAGAAATGAAAAACACAGAATCTTATGACCATGATGATTCGTATATTTGAGGAATAAATTCAGCTTGTCAGACTGCTTTTTAGGTTTCTCTCTCAGTGTTATACTACATAACATTAGAATGAATACAAATAGTAAATATAAACTAAAATGTGTTGTTTTTATTCAATATTAATATTTTATTTAATTGCTGTTTATTAGAATACAGTGAAAAGAACATGGGTTACTGGTTTCCTTCTGCACTCCAAATATCATATGCATGTGTTTTATTCCAAGAGCACCTGATTTAATGAAAGTTTGGTTAGTTTAACAGGTACTTTAGGGGAACTAAATATTTGGCTTCCTCAGGGGGACTTCTGGAAAAGGCTAAATTAGCCCAGTGACACAATCATAGGGCATTTTATTTGTATTAAATAATTTGGTGTATACACCACTAATCCCAATGTTTGTAACATGAATTGAACAATATAACAATAAGTTCGAGTTATGGTGCCTCCTTAATCTGTGACAGCTTGATACAGTGATTAACTCATGTCACAGTATGAAGCTGGGAAATGTTCACAATGCACAGCCCACATACTAAATGAGAAAGCGTTAAAGGACATTTCCAACACCTTTATACAAATGTACACCTATACACAACTCCTATATTCAAATGCATTTAACATCAGGAAATTGAATGAAAATTAAAATAGATTTGGTGGATACATACCAGAAATCTCTGTCCGTTCATGTTATATTTCATAATTACTTTGTCACAACCTGCAAGCTCTCGCTGTAGATAAAAATGGCAAAACCTTCTCAGTCAAGAAGGACAAAGGAAAAACAGACTCAGTGTAGCATCATTGTCAGATTTTATATGGACAAGGTAAATAAGAATAATCAATGTAGTGTCTTATAAAGTCTGCACATGTGCTTTTTTAACCATAATGTAGATAAAATATTTAATGGGAAAAAACCGGACTCATCCATGCATAAGAAGCTAAAGAAGTGAAAAAAGTTACTTACCTTTTTCAGAAAGTCCGCTAAGTGAGGCGGATCCCAGCTCATGACCTCTAATTTGGAAGGAATGCTATTAAAACTCATGATTCCAAGTTTGCCAACCTCTGGGATATTAAATAAAATGAAAGAAAAAAAAAACAGTTCCCAAAACAAGTAAATTAAAAGCAAGTTCACATCACTCCAGTGGTCATCAATCCTGAGAACCTGAAAATATATTTTGTCTTGGCATTCCACAGTTTGTGGGATCTCAGCATATAATCTGAATTTAGGGGAATGAAATACCCACAAGAAGAGTTTTAGCTGAGACACAGCAAGCTAAGTAGTCTTGATCAAACACTAAATAAAAATATCAAAAGTTGCAAGTATCAAACAATTGTTCCAGTCTTATATTCAAAGATCCTCCAAAATTCCTCCGAAATGGACTGGTAAATCTTTTAAAAAACAACCAACACCAAGGATTTGGCGAAGCACACTGAGAAAAGAAAGAATGACAGTACTTCCCTTCTTTAGGTTTCCTGTTGATTGCACTGGTAAATAGGGGAAGTACAGCCCCTAATGTGAAAAAAAGAAATGAACTGTTGGCTGTTTCATTTGCATACTCACACTATACTAACCAGATGTCAATTTTATATTGTAATAAATAAGAAAGCAAGTAAGGAACTATTTTAATATGTCTCTTTTGGGTTGTTTCCCATAGCAAAAAGTAGTTTATTCAAATGTACCACGAGTTTGGTTATTTTATACTAAAATTGAGGCAGTATATTTGAAGTTTACTTTTATATACTATATTTTATATACCTAAGAATAGTATAGTGAAATATACTTGACTTATAGTGATAAGTTTAAATTATATAAATTATACTTTTCTAAATTGAAAATGACCTCATAAAGAAATTATAAACTTAACAATTTTCCAAATTAGAAGGTAAAATTAATATACTTTCTAGTACAGTACAAGTACATGGCCCGTATACTTGATATACTAATACTCAAGTATACTTTATAAAATTAACCTTAAGTATACTAAAATTTGCTAAGCGTTGCCACAGAGTACCACCACACCATGAACATTTTCAGCAAGCATAGCTGTCTGGACACTGGTGTTTTAATGCCTACTTTTAAAGTTCTAGACATGTGTGAAACAATTAATTCAATTTTCAGTTAAGTACCAAGCAATACCGGGCTAGTGTTTCAATCTAAATACTGCTACTCGCACATAGTGAGAGAATGTTTTTACATGTATATAAGTGTAAAGAAAATGGGTGAAAGATTTTCTTATCATAAACACTTAACACACACACACTCCTTCTCATCATACACACTTATTTGCTAGAGGATTTTTTTCTAAACATATTTTCCCATTGCCAGTGACCAATATTTAATTAATTCATTTTCCATGTTGCTCATCACTACCCAGGGTCACAGGGTGTACTGGAGCTTATTCCAGCACTTACAGAGTGAAAGATTATAAACCACCCCCCACAGGCCACCAGTCCATCACACTTATCATCATAGATTTATTCTTGCATACAAAATAGCATGATTGGGGTGAGTATGATGTGGGGCAGCCCAAGATGGATGTTGAATATGTTCATAAATGGCCCTTGATTAAGTTTAAGGGTTTATGATGCGAGTTAGGCAACATCCTTAGTCCGACTTCTCCCACTCCAAAAAGCCCAACAAATAATATCACTTTATAAACATTGATGGTAAAGATTCTAGACAATACTTTATGTTGTATTTTGTACAAACTTTAGCTTAAAAATGTAAACAAAATAGCCAAATGCACTGGCAACACATGGCGTTCTGAAACTGGAACAATCCATTAGGTTTTTGTGATAATTCATAACATAACCTTCCACTTTGTTATGGAAAAGGCCTTTTTACTGTTAGAATATACAGCAGCTGCCAAAGATATTTAGGTGAATCCAATTAGTTGATTAACATGTTAACCCAATAAGCAGCACTATGTGTGTATTATTCTGTGTATTATAATACTTGTGCCTTATAATTAACCTGTTTTTCTGCAGGTACAAGTCTGAAATTCAGACAAATCCTCCTCCTTACTTAGTATCGCTAAATAAAGAAGGTCAAAATCTAAAAAGGGTAAACAAAGTCTGTTGAAGGCCAACTCAAGACTTAATCCTACACATGGAAAATCTGAGCTTTCAGTTTATTTGCCCCAGAACCACAAGATTGTTAATGGAAACGGAGATGTAAACATGTGTCATACTGTTATGTTTTATTTTGATCTATTTCCTGTCATACAATCTGAAGTTTGCATGTCCCCATTACTTTTAACTCTATACATTATTCAGTGTTTCCACTTCCTGCCAACTATTTACTGAGTGTGTATCAGTACTGAAGGTGGGTGTACCTGAACCAGTGTAGGAGGATAAAGCAGTCAGAATCACACATATCATCTGTAACAGCGTGACACTCAGTTGTTGTAGCCAAGAGATAATATAACTGGTTTCCTGTCAAATACAATCAAATGTAACAGATCCCTCTTACTCCTGGTAGATCATTCTTCAAGGTTGAGTAAAAGTTAAAATGCTCTTGTTAAAATATTAATAGTACAAGTGTTCTGTATATTTCTCCTTGAGTTAAAGCATTTGTTGGTGAATGCCTTAGATTTTAAATTTTTGAGTACTATTATTTGAGCAATTGCCTAAATGGTACTACTATGATTGCATAAATAATTTTGGTTATTTGATATAGTGACATGCCAGGACTGTTTAATCTTTAGCCCATTTTGATAAACAACAGTGCCATCAAATTGTGGTACAAAACAAACTGAGTTAGTCTAGAATAATAAAGGCTTGACAATCAAGTTAGACAAAGGGTCCCTTAACTGTAAAAAAAAAAATGAAAATTTTTAAATTTGTATGTTATGTAAACCAAGTTGTTACATTTCAGATCTATAGTGAAGGCACTGGGTGGAAAATATCCTGCTGTGGTTTATTTTTGATATGCTTACCATTTCTAGATTACATTTTTCATTTTTTTTGTTTAGAATAAAGCAAAACACAGTTTTGCTATATTCTACTGGCAGGCACAGTGGAACTATAATTTCAGATTAAACTTTTGGACATAGGGTGTCAGATTTATGTTGATTCACAGAACAGAGAAGTTAAAACTGACAGGCAAGTAGTACTAGTACAGATAAATATTCACACCAAGGTGTAAAACAATTGCCAGGAATTTACACAAATTACTAATATAAGTAGCACAGCCTTAAACATGTGGTGCCTTTTCTCTATTGACAATCCTGACTCACTTGTATTTTGTTTAATCATTATAGAAGTTTAGTATTCACTATTTGATCCAGATGAAAAGAGTGGTGACAATAAGCAAAATGAAAACAAACATGACATACTTGACATGACAACGATTCAAGACAGCCTTCTTAAACCAGTTGGTGGCCTAAATTAAACACACACACGAGAAAGTTTTAAGAGTTTAACATAGCACTTGATTTAGAGGGCTTGCATTTCTTTTACTCTATTTTTGATATCAGATACTTTACATGAATATATTTCATACATCTCACAATCTATTCAGTGTCAACAGAGGAAGCTTATGGACAGACATACAGACAAATGGACAGAATGGCTTCTATAGGATGTGCATTTCAAGAAAGGACTTAAAACTGAGCTTAAAAGTCTATGCAGACCATTAAATGTTTATCTTGATAAATAAAAAAAAACATTTTAAAATAAAATGTAAAATTTTATATACAAATTTATTTGCATTAACAAGTTTGGGAGAAATACAGACACAACATTACCCCCAGTCCTATCCTACAGCAAATTTGGAAACTTGAAACTGCCAGTTTATGTCAACTGAAATATTTCTTAATTCTTAATTCAATTACACCATATTGCTTTACTGTAATACAAGATCTACTTGAGTCTGAATACGTGAGTAAAATTGCCAGGTAAAAAAAAACAATAAACAAAAAACCCCCCAAACAAACTAATATAATGCATGAGCAGAAAAATGAAAGCCAGGTAGTCCAGTCAAGAAAGTTTAGATCACTCTTTGCTAATGGCTGACCAGTTCTTCATTCTAAAAGAGGATGTATCTGACAGGGGTCAGTGTCAGTGGCCCTTTTTGGAGGACCCAAACCCTGAGAATCCCATTACAGCAGCCATTTCATCATCATCTTCAAAATTAAGGTCCTCCTCTGCTTTTCTCTTTTTTTCTTTTAGCTTCTCCTTTTTGTAGGCCTTTGCTTTTTCCTCCTGAATAAAGGAATTATGGAAATTTACTTACAGAAACATCAGAGGATAAATATTTCTGCATTATTCTTTTAACTCAGTGGCACCCAATATGACAAACAAGCTGAACTCTATAACAAACCTCTTCTCGTAACTCCTTCATTCGCTCCTCAAAATCATACTCCTTCTGTTTTTCCTCCATCTTTTTCTTATTAACCTCAAAGCGTTTTTTAACTTGGTCCAATGAGGAGCGTTCCACTCGCATTGACATTCCAAGGTTCCTCTGGTCTAAAGAAAAAGTGTAATTTATTGTTTGAATTTGGCAAAACAGTCAATAAAATAATACAATGAAATACTCACGTTTTTTGCCATTGATATGATCCAAAAAGTTGATTGAATCTTTCACAACACAGTCACAGACATTGCAGTAGTACCTAAACATAAATATAATGAAACACCATAAACACTTTTCATCCTCAGAAATAAACATCAAACATGTACATGCTGCATTCATTTCATGTTAGACTGCATTTGTTTGATCAACACAGTGCATATTGCAGTTATCTTCAGTGACATATCAAATCTAGTAGAACTGTCACCTATCGTCACATTTTTCTATTTTTTTTTATTTTGAAAACACATGGTTTCTTTTTGTTAGATGTTTGAAAACCCAACACTCCTAACATCATGCCTTGCAAACAGGGTGTATAAAGGTGTAAATGCCTATTATGAATGACCTTGTAAACACTTTCTCATTTTTTTTACCAAACAAGCAACTGTTTCCTACTAAATATGGGTGTTCGACTGATTACCTATACCGGCATTCCACAAATGCACCATACTTCACTACCACTCTGTATTAAGTGAAGTATGATTGTGAACACCTTACATTACACGCAGACAACTGCTATTCTATAAAGTTCTAGAGAAAGCTCAGGTGCTAAAGAGGGACAAAAGGACAACAAAATTTGAGATTTTGGTTGTCATTTGATATCACTAAAAAAACAACATTAATAGCAACTTACCCGCCCATCTCAGCCTGCGGTGTAGTTTTGGTGATGACAATGGTCTTCCCCAGTTTAGACTCAAGATCAACCTTGTAGTCTCTGTGCCTGAGGAGTTCTCGTTTGACTGGTGGCATAGGTTTGCCTAGAAAACAGAAGAAATGGTAAACAGCTAAATGTATGGCAGTATATGCATCTGAATCACAACAGACAATCATGTCAGTGAGTTCAAGAATTACTTAATAAAAATGTTTGTGAATTTAACATTATGTGAAGCGACAACAGAATTGCTGCCTGAACGAAAATGATTGTACGACAAAACTGAAAATTGGCACTTAATTATACAAACCAATAAACAGAAGTCAGCGGGAATATATTCACCAATTAAGTACCAGCGTTCCTTTAAATTAATGTACTCACCATCTTTTTTCTCCCTTTCCTCCGTGAGGCGCTTCTGGGCCAGTTGTTCATATTCATCTTTGTCCCACTTGCGCCTAAAATCGTTCTTTGCCTGGTAAAAGGAATGCAAGATGCAATCAGGAGCAGAAGACAAAGTGATCATAACACGAATTTACTAAACCATTATCTGTGAAAACAAAGGAATGTGGCCCTTACAGTAACGCAATAACACACCACAGCACATGTGAACTGGATGAAATTCTTTTTCTGCATTTAACCTAATCAACAAGTGAAGCAGTGGGCATCCAGTGGTGTGGGGACGGTGACTTGCTCAAGGGTACTTCACTATAACCACTATACCACCGGCTGGTGTCGTACAGCATTACAGTTACCTTCTGCATTGTACTACTGACTCACAGGGACCATAATAACGAGAGCTGTTTCAGTATCTAGACATTTATCTCACATCCAAAAACAAAAACAGTCCTCTTGGGAGAGAGCTCATGTTCACAACAACGCGTGTAAATGTTCACTCAACACAACTATCTGTTTAAATTAGTAACAGCATCTTTAATAAAACAAATAGACTCTTAAATCAGAAATATTCGAATATAAACACGAAATAAACCACATATCACTTACTCCGCTGCCTGACGCCATGGTACAACGCTTTGCGGCCGTCTTCCGGTCTTGGAGGAAACTTCAAAAACCAAAATAAAGGCACTCTTTAAAAACACAGGATAGGGCGATAAAAAGAGTTTATTGTGTATTGTTATATATAGATATATATATATTTTTTTTGTTGTTGTTTTGTTTTATTTTTTATTTTTTTATTTTTTCGCCTATTCTATATTGCCGACGGCAAAATATATTTTTGCCATGGCAAGCCGAGTCAATTTTAATGAAAAGCATCTTGAGAAGCCCCTCTGTTGCCACTTCTAAGGCTGATGTAAATATCTTTCAAACGCCGCGAAACTGTGTGTTGGGATTTCGGAAAGATAGTAAATGTTATTACTGCATTTTAAAGATATCTGGCGACAGATAACTTCACTGCTGATCAATTTAGCTGTTGAAATTTTATTTAAAGGCTTTCTGACTTAAAGGCTTCCCGTTTAGGGGCCTGTCTTTTCTTAGCCAAGCTTTCCATATCTACCTCAGTGTATGAGGCCAAATCCCTGGCTTCTCCAAGATTTTAGTTTATACAATGATGACATGTTCAAGTGAGATGTTAAATATTTAGACTGTCAGTTACACAAAAAATGTCTTTGTGGTTTAAGAGCACTTTTTTACGGAACATTATTGTGACCTCACCTGTGGTCATGCTGGTCTCTTTATTTCTATACACTTCTGTTGCTCTAGGACACCACAGTCACCCTCCATAAATGGATGGAATACATCCACCATATACTGGTCATGTCTTCAGCTCCGCAGTTAAGCATGTAGTAAATCTCCAAAGCATGTACTTGTTTATGGCCTCTAACTTTTTGCTTTTAACTCTAATTAGATCCTTAATTATTGAGAGTTGCATCCTCAAGACCTCTACAAAAAATTAGCTTGTAGAACCAATGATGTAGATCAGCTCATGTGGTAGAAGTTTGCACATGGATTCGCACATGGAATAAAGTGTTGGTTTTCAGTCACAGGTTCAGTATGGAAAGAATAACTATGTGAAGCATGTGCCAAAGTAAGATTGCTTTAAATATTAGCATATTGTGTTGTTGCTTTTTTAAAGTTCGATTTATGTTTTGGTGAAAGTGTTCCCTGTAGTTTCAGGAGCTTTCATGTCCCTAATTTTCACCCGTCCACTTCCAACAAATACTGCAGACTCAGTTAAAGATATTGGAACATGTAAATCAAACTTTGGTGGTGAGTGCTGGATAACTGGGATGTCTTCAGCTTGGATGGAATTATCTGACCTTGTTGATGAACTGTGTGGATCTCTTTGTCAATTACATGTAAAATTTAACATATATCTTCCCAAATTTCTGCTTTATATCCTGTCTGGACACAAACTGCATTTCATTCTGATAAGTCTTTATCCTGAGTGAATGGGCTATATCACTACGAAACCAAACCCCTTAATTTTACCCCTTAAAATAACCTTAATTTTTACCGTAATTTCCAGTAAATAAGGAAAATTAAGTGGGAAAGTGCACAGATTAAGACTAAATAATGGGTGGAACTACTGAAATTTTCCCTTATTTTAAAAATTAGCCCCTTAAATAACTGACCCTCCTGAAGAAAATGCCATATGTTTAGGATTAAGGGGTTTCACACTCACACCTTAAATCCACTTTTAAGGTAAAAT
>JBBKCR010000022.1:5192583-5205670 GCA_037577295.1 Ladigesia roloffi
TGTGTGTGTGTGTGTGTGTGTGTGTGTGTGTGTGTGTGTGTGTATGTGTGTATGTGTGTGTGTGTGTGTGTGTGTGTATGTGTGTATGTGTGTATGTGTAGGTCTGAGGTTCAGTATAGCAGGAGGAGTCGGGAATCTGCACGTGCCGGGTGATAACAGCATCTATGTGTCTATCAAAAATCAAAAAGGCTTTGGGACATTGCAAGTGCAGTGATTTACTTCTCGGCAAACAAAATGATGCCAGATAGTCTCGTTGAAACCTCTTAAAGTAGTCGACCTGACATTCAGACCAAAAATCGACTGAAACTGAACTCGAAAATGATCTGCAAACGCCTTGCACATTTGTACATTATTATATGGTTTTGTTAATTTGATCTTTAGTATTTGTTTTCTTAAATATCTGAAAATCAATAACATTTTTACAATTTTAAGGGAATTTTGTTTGTAAATATAAAAATATTTGTTTAATAATTTTGTTTATTTTACAGTTTTCATATATATTTTTTTCTACATTTTTGTTATTATTACAGGAACTATAATATTGATAATTTTCTATGTGGGTCAATACAGGACAAATGTTCATGATCATTTTTTTTTGCCATATCGCCCAGCTCTAATATATATAAACTGTACTCAATGTGTTCAACTGTGAAAATAATCAGAAGTATCCTGTGGTAAAAATGCAAACAGCAGTCTGTATGCATCTGTATCTGTAAAGGGTTGGTGCGGCCTGGATCAGAAAATAATTTTTGGTGAAGCGGAAATGATTATCACTAGGGATGGGTATCATAAAGGTTTTAATGGTATTACTACTTCAATCGAGTCCGCTTATTGATTCAGTACTTTAACGGTATTCTTAATGGTGTTTACTTAAAATGAAACAAATTGAGAACAGAATAACAACACTTTAACCTAAACCTAATCCTAATCTAAAGTTGAACTCACTACAAATAAAGTGTAACAATTCTTGGGATCATTTGGCTCTATCGTCACTCCATAAGCGTGAGCTCTCTTGTGTTGTGTTTTCTAATTTCTCCAGTAACTACAGTCGAACCGTTAACATCAGAGCTTATCGATACTTCTGTCTTTTATAATTAGGTACCGAGACCGAATAAATACTGGGTTTCGGTACTTATCCCAAGTTATCACAGCAGCTGTCAGTGTAGTATTAAAATACTAAGTTAGTAAGGCCTGTACACTGCTTTTCTAAGAAAGCACATTGGCTTAAGGAGAGGTGACTGAGGTCAATTACTAGGTCAGAAAATAAGCATTTAGACGTGGCCAGATTCTCTCATATCAAGGAGAAAAGTGATGAGGCTTATCTTGCTTACGGCTTGTGTATTCTGAAATATTTTGTCCTTTTCGTGTTCCATAGAGAGCAGTTATTGGCAACTCTGCCCTTCCACAAAGTCTGGCTTGCAGGGTGTGCTAAGCTCCAGCTTCCCCCCAGGTCCTGTGCCTCTAGGACCTTCTGCTGCCCACCTGCCAGAGGGAGACACCCTGAATCGTCCACTTGCCCCAAGCACCTCTGTGACGGACCTGTCTTTTCCCGGGCCTCCGCCTCCCCCCCCGCCACCCCCAAAACGCCACTGTCGTTCGCTGTCTGTACCGGAGGACCTCTCACGCTGCCGGTACACTTGGCGGCCAAGTGCCTCCAAGGTCTGGACACCAGTGAACCGTCGATGCCACAGTGGAGGGGGCGCGGGGGGGCCATGTCCGCTGCGTGCCCCCAGTTCGTCTCTGAATTCCTCTCTGCATTCTTCCTCTAGCCCCACGTTCTTCAGCCTTGCCCTTTCCCCAGATTCCCCGCTGCCATGGAGTTTCCCCTGGGACCCAAGTGAGACTGCTGGAGGTGGTGCATGTTGCTGCTTTTTCCCTTCACCCTCCTCGTGCTCTTCCTCGCCTTCTCCTCTTCATCCCCCTCATCCACCACAGCGACGCTTCTCACTTTCTCCTGTACTCATTCGTGAAGCCGCAGCCCACTTCCTTCCACCACCCCAGGTGCCCCCCCAACCCACGTCCCATCCTCCAGCGGTGCCTGTTTCCCCATCATCTGCGTGCAGCACTCCATCTTCCGTGCGCCGGGCTCTTCCTCCTCAACTTCCACGTTGTCACTCTCAGCCTTGTGACCTGCTCCTGCTCAAACCTGGTCTGAAGCGTCGCAGGGACCCGGACCGACCATGTGCAAGACCTGTGCTAGACTTTGCAAAAATGACACAGGTAATGGAAGCTCTTAATTTTTTTTTTACCTTCTGCATTTACTTACAACTTCTGCTTTATGTACCCAATGAGCTGTTCTTCAAATCTCAAGAGTCTACTTAATTTTACACAGAACACTGACCTAAGCTTGTTTTTAACTGTAAAACTTTAAACAAAATTAGTTTAGCAACGATTGTATGAAGAAAATGCTAATGTGTTATTTGTTCTAGGGTCTGGTGAAGTACCACTAAGTGTTTCTGGATGAAGCAAAAGTATATGATGCATCATCATTACTAGCTCTGATATAAAAGAATACCAAATACTATACAGGAAATACTGTCATTTCTGCAATCTGCGTTTAATAGAACTTTATAGAGAACTGAGGTACAGGTGGATGGTTGTAATTGTAATTATATGCGCAGACCTGCAACCAAGGTGTGTAATGACTCTTTTTGTAATTAAAAATGTATGGTTTTGTTGCAGACCCGAAGCACAGATCCCTTGAGTTGTTTGGAGCGTGGTAGACTTGCCTGTGGAGGGGATGTCTGCATGGGCCTTGAACCTTTTTTTGGAGACTTCAGAGGGTCATGTTCACCCGCTGAAGGCTTAGGAAGGACGAGTATTGGACCACTAAGTGAAAGTGATGAGGAGGAGGAGGAGGAGGAGAGAGAGGAGGCAGACTCTACGCGTGATGGGGGACAACAAAGTGTTTTTGAGAGGGATTGTACTGAGTTAGACATTACCCTCATTGAGGAGAATTAAATGGTTGACTGAAGGATGCTACTTTTCTCCCCTACATTGCCACCTCTGTTCACCACCTGCTACCCTACACTACTAGCAGGCCTCTCAGGATAATTGCTGCTCTCTTATGAGGCGTGCAGGTGTAAAAAAAATCTCATTGATGCATTAATGAAGACATGTCTACTACTGTCAGTGATTACAGGTAATGCAGTTGACCATGGATGCTGACCCAGTATCATATTACATTCCACAATCAGTTGCTAAGAAACTCTTAAGGATGTGAATATTAGAAGGCTGGAGACACCAGCTCGAAATCTGGTAGGTGTTCTCCTAAAAATCACTGGCAAATAGGACCATAGGGGGAACTGATCTTTGGCTTCTTGCTGTCCTTCTTTTTAATGTCTTTCTCTTAACATGTTTTGTTAGTAAGAATAGTCTTTGGTGGATGATAGTATTGAATACCAGTGTTTTTCAGTTTGAATTAAAAAAAAAAAGGTCAACAAAAGTGCTGTAATTTACTCTTGGGACCTCTCTACTTCCTGAGAAAAGTCCTTCTAATTCAGCATATAAGCCTTAAGATGCCTTTTTTCTTTATCGAAAGACTCTTGAAGGAAAATAATGGTGTATCTGTTGTCCTTCTTACTTTTCTGCTTTTTTTTTTATCTTTTAACCTGTACAATGCATTCCTCTAAAACTGAATACATTTAGTGAACATCTATTATTGCACTGTATTTAAGACAGAAACAGAATGAACGCAACCACTGTATTCTGAAGGCACATTGTAATACTGAATACATTGTATTGTACAGTGAGTGTTTAAAACAACTTGAGTGTAAAGATAATAGTGGGAGGGTGTGCAAGGTATTTTTTCTTTTTTGTTTTATGTGTAATAAGGTTGAAAGTTCAGACTCAGTTTATGCATAAATAAAGTTTATTTGAAATTATTTTACAGAGAAAGAAAAAAAATGTGTCCAGTGCTTTCCAAACTATGTAAATGATTTCTGTTATTCTCTAGTTTGAAAATGCCACTAACAATACGCTGTCACTGTGTTCAACGTGAAATGAAAAAGGTTTGTCAAATTTTATATTTGACACTTATCAGCATATCTAAGATCTGTTTATACATATTACAGGCTATTCATCTGTAAATAAACCCATATTAAGTTGCCTCTACACCACTCATTAAAGGTATTGGAACCACTGCATAACTGTATAATTTTTTTACGTTTCCTTTTAAGTCCTAACATTCAAAGCTGTGACTGAGTGTTATTCACTAGCTCCAGTTACAGTACAGGCAACAAAAATGAGTACAATTCATAAAGGACTTTTATTTTGTAAACAACGCAACTAAGCTCTTGGTTTTACTAACGCCACTTTCAGCATAAATTCTATATCAATTTACTTGTGGGCAAAATGTCCTGTTTGTTTAGTGGTTCATCTTTTTATGTGGAAGGTGGCAGAATGTTATATTTCAAAATACTGTTGAAAGATGAGTGACAGAACCAGCGTAACATAACAGTGAGGTGCAAATTTAAGAACATATGAGATGAACAACAAATGGTCATTTTTGTATAACCAAAATGAAGCTGGAATTTGTTCTTGATTTTCACTGATATTCACAGATTCTGATATTCATTACTGGCAAGACTAACAAGCATTCTGCAACAGAAATGGCATTGCAAATAAGTTCTGTTATGAACATAATTTAAACAGATTTTTTTTTACTTTTTCCACAGCTTTTTATAGACTGATACAGCATCTTTAGAAATGTGAGTTTTCAGTGTCATGTTTCATCTCTTAGCTCAACACAAAGACCAAAATATATATACAATAAATTGTTAAAGAAATCCAATATTACTGAAGTCGATATCACTAGCACTATTAGTGCTACTTATTGCTACTCTTAGCACTAGTTATATGGGGTGTTACCAAACTGCATCTCTTTATTTATTAAAAATAATAGCAAAACATCTTACTTTGTTGGGTGCAGTTCATCAGTAAATATGTTTAATAAAGTTAAATGGAAGTTGGCTGTTCACAGGCCGACGGCAGTTGACCAGATTTTTCCAGAACGCGCAGATCGCCAGTGCATATGAGTGACTTGCTATAGGGCAATGCCTTCGAATGCTCCCCTTCTGGCACTGAGATTCATACATTCACCTTTTCACCTACACAAGTGGTGAAAGGCCACTATGGCTGAATAGTGCAATGACGTGGAAATTATACAGTATTTAAATACAATTTACATATATCCGCCTAACACAATGTCTAGGAGCAATTAGGGATGTCCCGATCAGGGTCATTTGATGGTGAATTTCTCCCGATACCGAGACCCGATACGTTCCTTCTATATACTATAAGGCGAATGGCAGGTCACTCGTTGTGATCACTTGTGCTATATTGGCTGTGATGTATTTCGTGCAGTCACCAGTAATTTTTTTCTCCTCTCCTGCAGCGTGAGCTGACTCGTCTTCAGCTGGGTAAACATACATATACGCAAATAAATATATATATTCAATCCAGTTGGAGTGGGCCGGAGCCTTTTCTCTGCAGCTTACACACAGACCAGTCTGCACGTCGATGTCCACACAACTGCTCAGGCCGTTGTATACACAAACGCTCACGCACTCCTCCTACCACACAACGCAAACAATGATCCCAATTCCTTTGTACAAGTGATTTTTTCAGTCGTGCGTGAGCATTTGCGCTACATCCTATAGTTTCTGTATTGGGATTATTGAGTCTCAAACCCGAAGACACGAGAGATGAACTAATCAATTCTCTTTCCGGCTCAGGCTGCATTTGTTAGCTAAATGGGCTGTCAGGTAAAGAACGAACGACTCAAACCCGAAAACTTGTCAGATAAGAAGCGAGGTGAGCGAGTCATAGACTAAAGACACAGGTAAACAATGAATGAAACGTTTCAGTTTCTTATATCGTTTTCGTTTTGTCTTGTTTGTAGTATGATCAAGGTTCGTTTAAACAGAAGATATGTTAGGGAAGTAACACGCAACATTTTAATTATATTTTGCTAAAATGAACAAAATGAACGAAATGACTCGATAAAAGATTCCTTCCTTTTTTGTGAACGACACTCAAAGGTCCGAGTCGGTAAAATGATCCGAACTTCCCATCACTATCATGTACCCACAAGCTAAATTGAAATTAAGAATGCTGCCACTAGATGGAGGTATTTCCACATTTGCACAGAACGCGATGTGTTTATACTACATAGGGGAAATGTATTTGGACAAACCTCCTGATTAATGAATTTAGGTTGCCCTTGACATCCAGTGAAGGACAATCTTAATGCTTCTGCATACCAGGGGCGGAGTTTGGGGGTTGGCTTTGCGGACTGAAGCCCCGAATCTCACTTCAAAAGACGCAAATCATTTTAAGCTTTTAAAAAATATGACAACCCTGACAATATATGCTGCCTATGAAATACATTAAAACCCAATAATGGGCAAAAACCCCCGTTTCCCTCATTCCTAAAATGCTGTTATTCAATGGACTGAAACTACAAAAACAGAATTCCACCAACTCAGTATTCTAAACACTAACGTTAACGTCTAAACAGTAACGTTTCTACTCGCCTGTCGTCTCTGAAATCGTCTCTGTCTTCAAGTAGGCTCAAACCTTACCATGGACATAAGACAATTCTTAAAAAAAGAACCACAGGTGATACATCAGTAGTTGCCAGTAGTTTGTCAGACGTTTCAGGGAGTGGAGGTAGCTCAGTGGGTAGGACACTTGCCTCTGGACCATGAGGTCCTGGGTTCGAATCCCTTAATCCCAACTTAATCCAGGGAGACTGTCCCCTGTAGTTAGAAATGGAAGTCACTTTGGATAAAAAGCGTCTGCTAAATGTAGTAAATATAAACACATCAGTTTAGCGCACTTTGACATTTCATGCTAACCACAACTTACTGTACTGTACAGTGCTACATCGGCTATGCTAATCTTGTTAGGTTGGACTGCAAAGAGTTACTGCTATGACCAGTGTTGTTTAAATGTCAGAAATTTGTTTTCCAAATGTAATTATCTCCCTTTTTACTTTATTTGACAGTGTTATATTACCAAGAGGAGTAACTAGCAATTTTGGGCCCCCTGAAAGAAATCTTTTTGGGCCCCATGCTTCTCCCAAAACCGTACCAATACACGCGGACTACTAATAGAGTTTCCTATTAGCCTATTATTAGTTTAGTATGTAGTTAATTATTGATCACAACAGTTTGGTTTTGTATGTAAAGCCTCCCTGATGAGACCTTACAGAAACACACTACAAAATATCAATATAATAATAATCATTTAGGCTGAGTCAGAATTTGTTCTAATTTGTTATAATGGTTATAATAGACTAAATGCTTGGATGAGATAGCCAGGAGATAGATAACCTACAGGCTACACAAAATAACATTTATAACATGTTACATAAACAAACAAGCCTTAACGTTGGTAATTTCAACACATATTGACCAATAACTCTTAACACTTTGACTGCTGCGTCGTTTTCGGAAGCTACGTCCCAGACTGTCAGCAATTGACATAATTGTTGGCGATTTTTGTACAGCCACAGCGTAGCCTATTCTGTGTTATATACACACATGGGCTCGTTTGAAAGGTGAGAGTCTAAGCTCTCAGAAGGTGAAACTGTTTATTTCTACATGCCTCTGTTCCTGAGATAGCCTATAAGTTAAACAGTGGCTACAGTAGTTTTCATCATGTAACTTTACGGCGTTAAATTAATAACTTTGTGAAGATTTTTACTCTAATGGATGTTTAAATATTAAAGGGTTTCCATGGGCCCCCCCGGAATGCGGGGCCCCATGAATCGTCCACGTTTACCCCCCTTTAGCTGCGCCCCTGATATTACCTTATAAAAATGTTAGGCTACCTTATGTTAAAACGTGATCCAGGCGGCACATCTTGAAAACCCAAGAAAAAAATATTTTGGACATATTCTCTACTTTATTCAAAATGTATTAATGTTTTAGATAACACGTTTAAAAGGATCTCATAATGTGTGATAAGGCCATCCTTTTGCAGGATTGCTGTCTGACAAGCTGCCAAATGCCACTGCACTGCCAATAATCAGGGTGGAGGCTGGTCGCGAGAAGCTTCTCAAGCGAATTTTACATCACGCAGCACTGTGCAGGGGCACTGACCTAAAGGCACCTGGATAAAGCGTGTAGCCAACTCCATTACACTGAGGAGTATATTGTAGAGATCAATGTCCTTGTGCTGCTCTGCATTCACCCACTTTTCAGCTTGCTTTTCATACAAATCCACGTTCAATGAATCCACATTCAGTGACCTTTTAGGTTACTTGCTCCAGATATACCACAAATATGATGTTGATTCCAAAATATATATGTTCAATGAATTTTGCCTAAAGTGGACTAGAATGCAGGAAATTGAATCAAAGAAATCCAAAATTTTATGGGGTAGGACCCCCAGACCCCGCTCTGGGCTAAGCCCCGTGTTCTCATTATGTCTGGCTTCGCCTCTGCTGCATACCAAAATATTTTAGAAAATACCATATTTCCAAATTTATGGTGACTGCTACGGCTAAAGCTAATAATCTGCGTTTGTGTTCTGCTGAGGAAACAAAGTCACCTTCGACTAAGATGCCCTGGGGGTAAGCAAATAAACATCAGATTTTCATTTTGGGGTGAACTATCCCTTTAAATGCTGCTCTTCTGGCAACAATATCGCCATTTCGCCTGTAGGGGGAAACTTTTCTGGGGTTTACATTCAGAATTGTGTATCCATTTTATATGGATTGTTACAGAAATGCATGTAGAGAATTAAATGCGTTTTTAATATTTACATGGCAATTATCTCTTTGCACTCAAATTATTGGAACTCTCCTAGTAACATGGCCAATAAACAAATGAATAGTCATTTCCAAGCAGGAAAATGCCTTAAATACTTTTATCCACTGAAAACTCACTTGTTCAGGTCGAAATAGGATGTGTGGAACCAATAAAATTGAATATACAGTAATGTTTATTAATGGGATCCTTCTGTACTGAAAGACTCCTTATTGTTCTGGAGAGTTTCCACATAAGAATCATAATCGTGTTTATTGAGCACGTATGTGAGTGAACACAAACAAGGAATTTTATTCTGGTCGATGGTGTCTCTCAAGCACAACAGTGTAAAACAACAACAATATGTAAAGACACAGTGAACAATGTTCTGAGCAATATAATATGCAATAATGTAAAATCTACATTACTACACAATATAGAGATATATATAGCCGTGCATGTGATGAGCAAGGTCCAAGCTGTTTGCACCCAGTCCTCCAAACTGCGATGCTGACAGGTTAGTAATGTTTGAGCTGCACAGGCCATTCATTAAATATATAAAAGTTCCCCAAATATTCTGTTGCAGCTGCTCCCTGTGGCCCACATTTATGACATTTGGCACATGTTGTTGTAGTATCAAAAATATACACATTATTGAAGGCAGAATTCAGCAGTTATTATCAATTGTGATTATGTCACCTGTTTCATCATCTGCATCATGTAAACTTGTATGTCAATTATTGTACGTTTTTGAGAATCGTCAGCTTGGGATAACCATAATTTTTACCATACATTATTTTTGGTGTCCCTTTGGCTGATATTGGCCATGTATTTCATTATACGGCCGCATGATGTCACTTAAATTCCAGAATTTGCAAGAGTAATATCTCCTGGTGTGGGACACACATTTATGAGTCCATTGGCCAAATGGCTGGACAGTTAGAGCAATTTATGTGACCTGTCATAGCACCAGCAAATGGTAAATATGGATACAAATCGGGGTACAGCCGCTGAATGACACCTTTTATGTGTTTACAAAGTTTGGTAAGCACTGACCCAAAGGTTTATAAATAATTTCAGTTTAATTCATTACATGCAAAAATGAAAAGCTAAATTTGCACATAGCGGCCATGCTGTTCACAAATTTGCTCATGTTTTGATAATTATTGGTTTTGTTTCCAATGAGACCACAATTGTCCAACTACCTACACATTTCATTAATAAAGGCACAACATATTCTAAGGGATAAAGTACTTGGATGGGTTGCAACCATGTCGGGACAAATGCATTAATGCATCAGTATAAAAAAGCCAGTATACACACAATCCTAGTGCAGTGGGAATTATTTTGTTAAGGTACAGCTATAAATAAATAACTAAAATGAGAGGATTACTTTTGGTTTACTTTATTTAAACTCAATTATTTCAATACTGGGAAACGAGAGGATGAAAATCTATGAAAATGTGACAAATGCTTCCTTTGTCTTCTGCTTCTTTCTTTTGACCTAGATAAATAGTAACATGCTGTGTCATGTTAATTTGTGACTTTGATATCAGATAAAATAATGAAAGGACTACTTGCCTGGGGGGATTTTGGGATTTCGGTTCTGACCTGCCCACTAGTGTGTATTTTTTATTCTACACATTTTTGTAGATTTGTTCTACAAATATTTGCAGGTGTATGTGTGATTACTACTCCTCTCATAGCCAGTGGGCATACACAGGGGCTGACAGGGACAAAAACAGGGCCCTGGCATTTTGGAATATAATGACCCATTATATAGTATTTAATAAATTGAGAACTTATCCAGTGAAAAATTATGCAAAGCGAAACTGTTAATAAATATTTAAATAGAGTTTTTTTAAATGTGTGGATATGTTCATTGCTGTATAGTGTTAATAAAAACCTTCATTAATCCAGGCTCTAACACCATGCCCCTGTTGCTTTAGCAAGTATACACAATGTTTTATAAACAGCCATAATCCTGCTGATTATATTATTAACTTATTTTACCCTAAATGTAACAAGACAAACGAATGCGACACTAAGCAATTGATTTTCTTGTATGTTATCAGCAAACAGCTAGTTTAAATATCAGGACTTTCATTTTTTAGTAATTAGTTCATTTTAATTGAACAGTTTTAGCAGGTCATACTTATCACCATTACAGTCAAACATCGATTTTTAGATGGATGATGGTTTTATTATTATTCCTAGGTTGGGTGGATGTTAGGGGAAATGCTAGAAAGCTAAAGCCACAAAGAGAGTAAACCTATAGAGCAACACACCATGTGCTTTCTTTCAGACCAAGCTGATTGCTTGAGACCAAGCTGAGTCCTAATATGAAACACACCAATAATGTCATATTCTTGTATGTCATATTTTAGCCACTATGACAGTGACCTTTTAGGTTACTTGCTCCAGATATACCACAAATATGATGTTGATTCCAAAATATATATGTATGGAAAGTTCAGTCCAGCGTGTAAATGTTCTCTTCCACTGGTCTTCGGGTCCGTATTTCATAAATGATATGCTTTGGCTCACTTGAAAGGCTAAAGCATTAAATGAAAGAAAGGTTATATGCAGTGTTATAATATTTGTTTACCCACAGAGCATTCTTGTGCTTTGCTATGTTTTGATTATGCTTACCAATTACTCTCTAGCACCTTCAAGTGAAACCCACCTGAAAGTAATCCCATGAGAACACAAATTTAGATCTCAAATTCAAATGCAGGTCGTCAGATCCACAAGTCATAATACAGAATCACTAAAAATAATTTCTCTACACTACTTTGTCTAATGCATGAGTCCTATGCCACATGCATGTGCTGAATTAAAATCTGATAGCACATTTTGTCCATAAAGTCAGAATCTGAATTTATGCATGCATCAGATCCACACTTGTCACTTCCAGAAGGACAGAACGCAAGCGGAATTGGCACTGGATTCTCTGCATCATACTGTACTCATTTAAAAGAATAAATGAGTTTTGACTTCTTTTTGGAAACCCCCATAAGTTTTGTCGTATAGTAACAGCAGTCTGAGTGATTATGTTTTAGCACAGTAAAAGGCACTGCTTTCCTTTTGCCATTGAAGCAAATTAACAGACATGAGTCCAGCAGATAAGAGACTCCCAAATTTTATCTTGCACTAACAAGTTTTTGGAAAACAATTATGTACATGTAACTTTAAATCTAGACCTGAAAGGAATATTTTTATTTCAGATTTGGATTCAGCACAGTCGGTTGCATGCTTTGCTTCCAGTAGAAACCTTTCGGTTTTCCAGTGATATCTTTGTAAGCCATTATACTTACGTTTGAAGGCTAGCAGGGCCAGTGCCCCTAGCAGGAGCAAGATTAGGCTGAGAGACAGAGACAGCACGGGGATGTTTATCTGTAGTATGATGCTGCTCGAGACTGCTTCTTCAGACTATATGGCAGAAAAAAGTGTGATCTCAAAGTTTATATTATTAAGAATAAAACCATAAAATCCATATTATATATATACAAATTATATAAATATAAATCTCAGAATGCAAATCTTACAGTATAAATATTTGTAAAAGTATTTGTCCGAATATTATATTCGGAAAAAACACGTAATTTGTGCCTTTCCGAATGCCGTATTTGGGTTCGGCTCCATCCCATTATATATATAAATTTGATGTCCCCTCAAAATATATATTAAAGCATTAATGAATTCAGATAAATCCATCAAGGTAGTCGAAGTCGAGTCGACTACTAGTCGTTATGATGTCACACACACAATGCGGGAGTCCAACAATGAGCAACTTTTATTAAAGCTCTGTAACATTAACAGTCAGCATGACAATTAAACTAAACTAAACAGCTGTTGATACCTTGACTGTTCTGGTAAATTTAAGTGTAAACAGAAAGTGGGAAGAGTTTAAGCTGTGGCACCGTTCAGTTCTAGACTGGATGTCTCTCTGCAATGCTAGCATTACCATGTTAACTAGCAGTGCTGTTTCAGACCTGTGCAGAACACCAGTACTGTTAATGTATTTTAACTCCGGTTGAATGTTCTGCAGGTCTCTGTGCTGTTTGTGTGTCTAGAATGAAGGATTTCCACATGTGTGATGTATGTGTGGATTTTCTGTGCCAACTCTCTCATCTTGTTTTGGTCTCCTGTTTAGATTCCACTCTACATACCAACAGTACCACCCCTTTTATGAAAGGACTATAATTATTGGTTAAACCAAGGAACACCTGTCAGCATCAGCCAATCAGAGGCAGAAAGTGCATTATGTCCACAAGAAAGGGCAGAGAGATTTGTCGACTTGTCTCAGCTGCCAATGACTAGTGCCTCCA
>JBBKCR010000022.1:5214222-5239206 GCA_037577295.1 Ladigesia roloffi
ACAACAACAACAACAACAATAATAATAATATTAATAATAATAATAATAATAATAATAATAATAATAATAATTTACAAAATAGTGGTACTCCCATGAAGTCAGACTTTTTCTTAGACCTTAACAAATAATTTGCTTTTTTTCAAGATTATATAATTTGTAGGTATTTTAGTACTAAATGATTAAGAAAAATATAATTTACTATTTTGTTACGTAAGTATTAATGTCAATTAGGCTAAATTCCCGCATAAAATGTATATATTCTTAGGTTTGAAAGTAGCCAATCGAGAGCGTTATTTATTTTTTTATTTCTCATTGCTGCCGATTGGCATCTGCTAAACATTCCTTCGTCATAAGTTAACCGCGAGTTTAACTTCGCAATTTGAAGGATACTGTATATGTGGGAGCATGTTTAGTGGCTTATTTGTGGTTTAGACTATAAATATAGACATTTATAGAATTTTTTACTGCATCACAAATGCATTGTTTTAATTTTTCTAATTTCTTTCTCTTTTTTATTATTGTAATTGTTCAGTGGTAGTATAAGGTAAATGTATTATTAACGTTCTATTATTAAAATAAAATGACACACGTTGGATATATTTTCATTTAGTTACAAGCCCAACGTGATTTAAAAATCAGGTCGTGACTACATATCCCATAACCCTATTGTTGCCCTGTGACGCGCGGAGGCGTGGCTGGGAGGGAGACGCTTTTCTGGCAGGAGGGAAACACTAGCGAGGACGGAAAGTCACTGCGGTCTTATGAAAAAGGTATGGGTAAAATATGTACTTTAAAAAACGTTTTTGGCTGCATAATTTCTGTAAATTATAACGTTAGCAGAGTCCCTTGCAGACGAGATTAACTAGGCTGAACCTGACGGTAAACATGCACCGCTAGCACCCCGGTAGTGTTAATAAATTAATAAACGTGGCAGGCGAATTTAGCGTTGGATTTTAGAGTTTTAATTTTAATCCTGAAAAGTATGGCAACATCCCACTATTTACCGTGTCATGCAGAAGGCTCGTATCTTGTAAATTCTCTTCTAATCTGTGCTCATGTTCAAAGTTTGTGAGACACGACGTGACAGGCCTACAAAGTGCCAACAGATTGTCAGATTAATATTGATAGATTAACACTTTTAATAAAATAGTAAAGCCTAATATCAGGGACCCGCCATTCCTGTCCTGTCATAAGTCGATGCTTAGGGACAATCTGAACACGAAAGCAGCCATAACAATGTCTTTACCTAAGTTAAATACGCATGCCCGTTGAAGTGTTGTAATGTAGTTCCTTTCCCCTCGATTAATAATAGCCAGTACCTATTTAGAGGGAACAAGGTGTGTTGAATGTAACGGTGGTAATAGTGAATTATGTTTAAACCTATATTTAAATACAAAGTGTTTCTAGTTAACTTATTTAAGAGTAAATGTGCTTTTTTATAACGGCTAGAATATGATATATGACCACAAATTATTACAGATGCCAACTTTGCATTGTGGAAGGTCATATGTATAAACAATAAAAATACAGATTATACTGTATTAGAGAACCGGTGTTTGAGTAAATACCCACTATTCTGTTATCATCTGCATGCAAGCTTGATAACTTAGTCCACTAACGTTGTCTTCCTGTAAATGGTGTCCAGAGAGAAGTTCCAACACAAATATTGATGGAGGGGGAATCCAAGGCACTCCTGACTGCCATGGTGGACTCTTTGACTGTGTCCGATTCAGGAAGGCATTCAGATGGCCAGACCACTACAGAGCCAGAGGAGGACAGCTTCTTTGATTGTGAGGAGACATTTCATATAGAGCCCATGTCTTTGGCAGGACAGACCATTATGAATGATGCAGATGTGACATGTGGTGCAGTGCCTGTTCAGGGGCCAGATGAAGGACCGCTCCAAGACTTGCAGACAGATGCTCTTAGATGTGCAGCTGTCACAGAAACTGATCAAGGATCAGAGGAGATTTCTAAACCGTGTGCAGCCAGGTCTGCTAAAAGGAGGCATAGGTCACTGGAGGGAGATGCACTGGAAGATGAGGACCGAGAGAAATGGGAGAAGGTGATAGAAGAAGAGGAAAACACAACAGATTCTTACTCCGAGTTCAAAGAGGAAGCTATAAGCAAATGTGAATTTGACGAAGACTACTTGCGAGAAGTGGAGAAAGACCTGACCGAGGAAGAAAAAGAGGTGAGCATCATGTCTTTGACATCATTGGCTGTTATATTTGTGAATGTAAATGTCAATTCTCTCGATTTTTTTTACCTTCCCTGCAGGGAGGAGAAATCCAGTCACGTTGCTGACAACAAAGACAAGAACAAAATGTTTTAGATTGCTGTGTAAATTAGTGAGGTAGAGCCAATAGTTCTCCCTCATCTAATGTGTCTTAAAATGACTTTGTTCTCTTTGTTATTTGTTCGTACATTTTTAGAGTAGAAGAGCAGAGAGTATGGCCCTGAAGGAGAAGGGCAATGTCCAGTTCAAGAGTGATGGTAAATGAACTGTCTCACTCTTCTGACATTTGTCTTCGCATCATGAATGATTTAAGTGCTTAAAGAATCACTTTTCCTATATTCACTTAGTAAGAAATGCATGAATGCTTTTTTTTAAGGTCCTGTACAGTTTATATTTTCCTCTCATGTGTCATTAATGATTACAGATCATGGAGAAGCGGAGGAATCTTACACTGCTGCACTGAAAATCTGTCCTGTGTGTTTTAGCAAAGAGAGATCGATTCTTTTCTCCAACCGAGCTGCAGCACGTCTACACCTTGTAAGACTTCTACATCTTACAGACTGAGTTTTTGAGTGTATTTAATAGAAAATATTGTCAATTTTTTTGCTGTGAGTATGAATCTTTTTAGCTCACTGTAATTTGACTCCATTACAACAGTAAGTAATTCAGTACAATATCAAATCTGTGAATGCCTTGATTATGAAATGTTTTGAATCATTTTTGTTACTAATACCAGGATTTTGAACAAATAAAATTAATCAGGATTAATGACATTTTTAGAGTAGCTAAGCAAAATTAATTACATTTATCAAATTGACTCTAATTTACCATAAATTTCAGACTACAGATTGCACCTGATTGAAAGCCGCCATGCTAAAATTTTAGAAAGAAAATCAATTTTGTACTTGTACAAGCCGCACCGGATTATAAGCCGCATGTATCTCACGTTGTAATATGAGATATCTACAAAGATATCTACAAACATAAACAAATACATATTGCACATGGTTTTATTTTTTGAAGTGTCTGTAACACAGCTAACTTTATGTATACGTACGTATCAGTAACACACACATTATGTTGCTAATGCTTTTTTACTGAACAGTGCACAAACAACATTCTATATCCTAATTACCAGTAAAAATATGTCCTGTATCTATACTGCAGCCTACCAGGAAAAGTCATTAATCGGCATCTTCATTTTCCTTTTCTTCATCATGGGCGGGCCTTAGGGGGCTGTGCCCGCCCTCAGACTCACTCGTGCCCACCCTGGGAATACGAGCCTCCTGGATTGGACTGGGAGTATGAGCTGCCTAAACACTCGTCATAGATGCGAATAAAACATATCAACCTAGAATGAGCCTATAAAATGTGTCGCCTCCTCAAAGGTCCGTCCACAAATCTGGGTCTGGCGCCGGGTCTGCTTATGAGGCAAAATGTTTATAGCGTCATGAAAAAAAAAACATGCATTAGCCGCACCGTATTATTAGCCGCAGGCTTCAAAATTTGGGAAAATTTGGGGAAAATAGTAGCGACTTATAGTCTGGAATTTACAGTAGTCCAAATATTTAAAAGTAATCTATGTATTTATTCCAAGTTGTACAGTGATTGGGTTAGAGCTGTGTAAATGTTCAGTAATCAGTGGTATCTCTGTATTTGCATTCGTTTCACAATAATTAACTACAACTTGTGTATTTTAGTTTCTGTTGAGCAGCATCTAGAGAGCAACTGTAGTTTCTTGCTTTGCTCATCTGTAGGTCACTTGCGAGTAGAGTCTAACTTGGAATGTACTGTTTTAACCCCTTAATAAGATTTTTAAAAATTGAAACATTTCAAATGTTGCAGTTGAATGCGTCACAGTTGGACTACAAACCTACTTTTTATTTGTATATATACATTTAATGGAATTAAGTTTATCGTTCAGTTCCATCATTTGACTAAAAGGATGCTTGAATTAATATGCTTATTAATTTTTATAAAGGGATAAGCATATTATTATGTTGACAGTTTTGCAATCTTGTGTTTTCTCTGTTAGGATAAGAAAGAAGAAGCCATCAGTGACTGCTCCAGGGGTAAGAGTATGTGTGCTGTTGATGTAGCGGGAAGTAAGAAACTCTTTATAATGCAGTTCCAGCACAAGAAGAGAATATCTCTTGTAAACGCTGTTTCATTTATTGGGGGGTTTAGCAATTCAGTGTCCTAGCATTTGATTTTAATCATATTTAATAAATAATAATGTCTATTTTTTCCAGCGATAGAGCTTAATCCAAACTATGTGCGTGCCATTCTACGAAGAGCAGAGCTGTATGAAAAATTGGACAAGCTTGATGAAGCTTTGGAAGACTACAAGTCTGTTCTGGAGAAGGACCACTCAGTCCCTGCTGCAAGGGAAGCCTGCATAGTGAGTGTTGTGTGTTTAATCTCAACCCAGCCTGAGATAACAGGCTGCAGTTGTATGTGTATTAATCAAAATAATTGTTTTTCCTCTAACCAGATTACTAACTCTGTGTTTAATATCTAATAATGGTGCGACAATCCTTCAAAGACTTTCTGTATCAAAAACCTGAAAATGTAGAATGTGGATCCTGGTGAAACAAGCTTCAGTCACCAACACAGTCCACTCATGTCAAACATCCCTTTTTGCTAAAATGTGTGATCTGAGACTGTAGCTCCACCTATGGCTACATAAGTTTGTAGTCTGCATTAGAAAACATAATAAATGTGATAAAGCTGTTGTTTGTAGGCTACACAGACAAGAGAGAATACTTCCAAACATTTCTTTAGACTATTTGATGCAGAGCAATTATGGAATTAATGCTGACAGGTCTTGAATTAGCACATCTCCATATGCTAGACCTATATTTAGAAATGTAACAAGCAGATACTCATTAATGTGTCATGTTATAATTGCTTTTTAAGACCGATATTAAAGTAAAAATATAAAATGTGTGTTGTATCTTCTGCATTTTTTTCTCTCCCACAGAGATTACCAGAGCAGATTAAAGAGCGAAATGAGAAACTGAAAGAAGAAATGCTCGGTAAGATCTTTTTTTTATTTTTATCTTTAGCCATGCTCTCAAGCAGATTTGACCCATAAAGAAGGGTAGTGGATTTTGATGGAATTGGGCTTATTTTAATTGTTTTGTTTTTTTTATTTGGGTCGTTTCTGTTAATCTGACCTGTGAGCTCATGAATAAGCTAATAGGACAGAGTTATATATCCATATGAGCTGTTGAGCAGAAACTTTGGTGATTGGACATTTAAAAGCAAATACATCCTTCCATACACTGTCTGTATAGTGTGGTGCTGATCCAGGGCAAAGGATATATTATATCATATAAATAAATAAAAAATAAGTTATTTTTATAACAAGCTTTGTGTAATTTGTCTGAGGACCTAATAAACACCTGTCCTGAACTGTTAATTCCCCCCCTTGTGTAACTATAAAATTAAAAATAGGTGTGAAATTGAAAAAAAGAGAGCTAATCAGACATTGAGAGTACTGCATATAAGTGAGAGACCAGCTGGGGAGTGTCCATTTAAACACACTATATTGATCTCACTGCAGTTCCAGCTGTACAGCTTTAAGGAGAGAAAGAGAGAGAGAGAGAGAGAGAGCATAACTTAATGTGTATATAAAACATTATTTATGCACTTGCATGATTTTAAGTGACTTATCTACTTTTCTGTATATCCTGGATTTATTGCCTATAATATATATTTGTTTTTTTACAGGAAAACTCAAGGAATTGGGAAACATGGTTTTGCGTCCATTTGGCCTCTCCACATCAAATTTCCAGGTCAACCAGGATTCCAACACAGGATCTTACTCAATTAACTTTGTTCAAAATCCTAATAACAAAAGCTGATAATAGGCCATCAAACAGCTAATGGACAGACTGCAAATTTGAAAGGGTGTCTTTTCATTTGTCACTCCAGCACTGAGGAGTGACTGTTATGAGTATTTATACTCATTTTTAGGTGAACAACGGGGCTGTATATTTTCTGCTTGGCTTGGACTACTTCCTAAATTAAGATAAAAAAAACATTTTCAAATTAATTTCTGATCAGAATTTGCATTGTATGTCACTGACTATAATAAAACTGTTAATGTTTAACTACTTTATTGCTTTCTTTGTATTAGGATTATTATTTGGAGAGCGGAAAGGTCCATTAAATTAATTTTGGAACATTTTGGCCCATTTAGTGTTTTTTCTTGTCCAAGGTTGTCTACACTGAAAAGAAAACGTTATTTCAGATGTTTTGTCAATCCACAAGCTGAACTGCTCCAGCTTGTGGATTAAGATTCAGCAGCAATATCCATAAACATTAATGAGGTCTTGCAGGTCATAGTAAAAGGCAAAAAGCTGATGTTTATTTCATAAAGAGATATACATATACAGTAATAACAAAAAGTTTGCCCACAACCACCATTCTGGTATGTTCAAGAATGTCCGATTGTATTAAAACACATTTGTACATCAGCCAGACAAAAAGGCATTGGGGTGTGGGGGGGATGTTTCAATCAAATGTGTGTACCTGCAGCAGTCCCTTACTCCATATCTGCAGTGCTCAGGTCAGCTGTGCCATTAAAGCTCCCCCTCATGTGTAGGAAGATGGGACTTAGAACAAAGAATCTGATGAAAAACTGACAAGACTGACGTTCTGGCTCATGAACGGTAGGCATCGGCTGTCTATTTACTTCTTCTATGACAATAGAATTTTTTTTAAGATCGTAAAAAGGATGAAACACATAAATAGACCATCAAGGCTGATTCTAAAAGTAATTCTATAAGGAAGATGCACCTCAGCATTCCTTCCCAGTCACTTGTTTTTGGATATTTTTAGCACCTGTGCCCATTTCTGAGCCTCCAGGGCCTGTGTCCAGCATAGTTTGGGGATTTCCCTGCTCAGATAGACTGGGTTCAGCTCACCTGTTTATTGCCACGTGTATGGAAGGTGAGGAGAAGGACTACAAAACTGTGCTGTAGTTGGACACCCCTGATTTTAGCCTATTTTTGTGGTCAGTGATTTTCCTTAAATTACAGCTGTTTTTGTTGACCAGTTTATTTGCTAGAAATTTTGTCACAGTGCCTTTTCATAGCTACATTTGTGAAAACTTTCTTTTTGTATCAGAGTACTGTGGTTTGAAAATGTATTTGGAAGTAACAGGACTTCTAAAACATATTTCAAAAGGAGAACAATGGGACTTTTGGTAGGCCGCTCCAGTAAGGCTCAGAATTCCCACCCCAGTACAAAAGCTCAGATCATGTTCTGCAGAAACACTATTAGTATTATTTATGATTTCAGCACAGAAATACCTAGTGCGCTGTTGTAACGGATCTGTGGAGCATAGCACATGCAATACTGATTGCATTTAATGAAGAATAATTTTAAATAACTTCTAAATGTTCTTATTTTCATTGTTAATTTTAGTTTCAGACAGACATAAACATACTTTAAAACCTTGCAATAGTTATGCGATGACCATATATATTTAATAATAGTCAAAACTCCTTTGGGTTCTTCAGTATTTCCGGACCCCCAGCTCAAACATGCTGGGACCATGAATGCTCAAAGGAAAAATACGATCAGCATGTTTGATTGAGCAAAAGTGAGTTGAGTCTTTCATTCATTATTATAAATATATTATTCTTAAATAAACATTTCTTCATTACACTTGCTGCTCCCTCTGTGGGTGGCTCCTCCCATCTCAATGGCTCTTGACCAATAGCAGTATCCCGTACAAGCGACCAATCAGAATCCTTTTAGCGTTGCTGCACTGAAAGAGAGCAAACACAACAGCAGGTCAGACCTTTGTCTGAAAGGCAAGAATATGAATGGCAATGTTTGTAAATGACCCTCACTGAAAATATACCAAGCGAAATGACAATATAACAAGGGCAAATCATTTTTTTACATTCAACTAAACAAACATACATAATTTGTGTATTAAATACATAAATAATACACAAATTATTCACTCAAGCCTACAGGCTATATTGATATAACTCACAATTAGATTAAAGTGGCTGCTTATAGTCATGTGTGGACACACCACGACAGTGTTAAATTCTTTCTCTGTATTTAACCCCTTCACCAAGGGAAGCAGGGAACTGCTGGCCACAAGGGGTGCCCAGGGTGCAGTATGTGGGGTCGTACCTTGCTCAAGCGTACCTCAGTGGTGTCGCTAGAAGTCCAAGGATTCAAACCCGTAACCGTGTGATCTCAGGGCACACTCCCTACCCCCTAGGCCACAAGCTTTATTATGGAAATTGGGGTTTGTTACATGTCTGTTTAGGCACAATATCCTACCATTATTAGAGAGCACACTGTTCAACTCAACTACTAAAAGGCTGAAAGCAAGTTAGAAATATCTTATGACTAAATTACCATAGAGAACTGCTGCACCTAAAAATAACTCAAGTGAACATCTGTTTTGCTGGTTTCCCAAAGATTGTTACCCCAAGCAAAATGTATGACTGAATTATGCCTAAAGACATCTTTACATCCATCTACAGTGGTCATTTAAAAATGTGTCAGGTATTTATGCAAACTCCTTAACAAGAGGGGATAATGGAAAGTAAGACTCCTGAGAGCCATAATATCACATAAGAAAGGAACAAACATTCTCCTCGATGAATCAAAACAGCAGCACGCCAATGCTGGAAATGATTAAGTAATGCACCTCCAGGCTGTAGGGTTATAAACATAAAACGTCCAGCAGGCTTATTCTACTGAAATGTAAGTATTGGCTAAAATATTTATGCTTCTATGGTATATTTCAGTAAAATAGATAAATTATTTTCAACATCTGAGAATAACTGGGTTCAGCCTGTGCTGAATTTGCTTATCTGTTTGCAGGTAAGAAAAACACTCTTTGTATGTAATTAATTTAACTTCATGCTACCGTAAACGCCATGAAATATTATTCATGGTAAAAACACTTTTGGCGAGTTTCTTCACAAGGAAACAGGCTTCAGGTTTAAGTGATTAATGAACAAGTAGGTTTTGAACTCGATTCACCAGACTGGCAAATTCTATTGCACTGATTTGCATTAGTTAACTCTGTAAGCTGTAGCAGGGTAAGATACAAAAATAATGACAACTAGGTAAAATTCTTGAAGTTCACATTTTATTTATATACTCTGAAAACATCAGAAAACATGTACACAATATCTGTTTTTTTTTCAATGGGTTTACAGCATTCTCTGACCTGCAAACAGATAGAAACAAAAGTAAAAAATAAAGGGGTTGAAATGAAACAAACCCAACCACCAAAATAAATACCATGTGTGCTCTGCTTTTGATAAACGTCCATCAATCAGTGTGGTCTACCAAGCAAAGTGTTTATTTTCTCTCGAGCCATTGATCTGCCAACTTGATTGCCATACTTGGAAAGACCAGGCTACTTTACAGTATATCCCTTTCTTAGGAGAGTAGACACAGTTTAAAATGCTAACTGGTATGCAGTTCAGACAATGAAGGTTACAGATCAGAGATAATACATTTTCTTTTGACATAACGCTCACTTGAGCCACACAAATAAAACCTTTTGTTCTCAGTCATGAAAAAGATTGAAGCCATTTCCCTCCAATTAATCTGGTAAAATACATTTTGAATACTGTGTATATGCACAAATGTGTATTTCCTGATGTTCAGCCCTATGATTCAAGAGGTGAAATGACAAAAATAAGATAAAGTTCAGGCACAACAAAAAAATTTCAACACATTCCTCAGCTTGAAATACAGCCGAGACAATAAACACTAAAAATGAAAGAAACTGAACTACAAAGCCAACAAGAAGTTCGAACCCAAAATTATGGGTTATTATTAGGACTGCTTGTGCCTCAAATTTTTTACTTTACAGCAAGACAGTATGGGCAGTCTTCAGTCTTATTGGTATAATGCAACTCATAGTAACCAACTTGTGATTCTCAGTTGCAGCAAAGAGTATTCATTTCATTAAAATTAGGAATGGCTAGGACAAACAATGGGCTCAAATGCTTGTGATCTGACTGGTTGGGAAAAAACAAACAAAAACAAAATACAGGAGTGTCTATATTTACACAAGAACAAAGGGATGTAGCTGAGAATTGGGGGTATTTAAGCTAAAGGCAGACGTATGTGAACAAAATCACACAAGACAAACAGAAATGGGGAACAAGACAAAAAGAGACATCCAAACAAAGCAAAGGATAGGAAAGGTAAGGTGAGCTGTGCAGTGGGTGAGTGGTTAAAGAGAAGTGTGGGGAACAGATGTTGTAGCGGTGATGGGTGGGAATCAGGGGCTCAAGTCAGCTGAATAGGTCTGTCTATGGTGCTCTTGAATAAGAAATGAACAGAGCCTCTGCTCACTCTTCTAACTAGCACTTGAGGTTCCTCTTGCTTAGACAAATCTGTTAAAACCCCAGCTAAACTGCCTGCAAAGTCAAGGCCGTTAGAGAGCCACATACAGATCACGACTCTCTTGCTCAGAACACATGAGCAAGATTCAGCATCTAATTGTGTTTTAAAGAGGAGTACCACCATTCAAGCCTCTTCATCTACCTGAGTAAGAGACTGTACAAACCAGGTTCCTTTTCCCCCCATTTTATCATCTTCCATATGCACATTCCGCTAATATACATCCCAAGATGGACAGAAGGTGGGTCCCATTTTGCCACAAAGGAAGGCCACACTGACCACTCTATATATCGACAAGAAAGCGTGACCCTAACCCAATATCAACATCTCACAGAAACAACCAATTTAACATTGAATGATGTCAAAGAAAGTCTGATTAAATAACTACTCTTTAAAATGAACACTAATAAAATCCAATTCCAGTGAAAGATTCGCTGACAAATATGATTTGAACAAATGAATCATGGAGTAAACAAGAATTTACCAATGCAAAAATATCAAATGAATGATCAGATGTGGCATATGGGCTCCAAAAGAAAAGCAAATACATCGGAAAACTCGAACTCAACACGACTCATTTTCATTTTTCAGCATAATTGTTTTCCAACAGTATTTATCTCCCTCGCCCCCTAATTTCTGCCTGTCCCATGAAAATAAATAAAGAGTCCTGGTTGCCTGGCCTGAAACTTTCTGAGCTTCGCTCAGCAACATGGTTGGGTACAGTAAGGGGTTTTTTGGAAAGGCCTACAGGGCAAATGCGGATGCCTGCTTTGCCTACCTTTCAAAGGCACACAGCCTCACGTCTCAAACTGAGTTAGCAAGGCGCGGACCTCAGGAGTGAGCTGTTTGGCTGCCTTGGCGGCCTCTGTGATGGCTTTACGGTACAGGCCCTTTCTCTTCTTGTCGAAACGAGATCGGAAGTTGTCTAGAAAGGGGGCAAGCTGAGTAATTGCCAGGAAGGAAGTGGTAGGCGACCCAAACCAGGAGACACGGGCCTCCTGTCTTACTAAAAGCCCATTATCCTTGCGGCTCACTGTGATGGCTAGGATGCGGGCGGGCCACCAAGGAAAGCCAAGGATTTTGGCCCAGACAATGTCCCCCACACAAATGGTCCTGCCATCAAGGGCAATGCACTTTGAGACATTTTTGGAAAAAACAGTGGCTTTGAGGGATTTACTGCACTTTTTTTCATCCTTGGGAACTGATGGAGAGCTGGAGGCAAAAGTGGACGATGTGCCAGGGGCAGGAGACGAGCGGAAATCACCAGGAGGGGGAAAGTCAAGGGTTTCAGTTGAGCTACACTCAGAGTTTGATGACTTTAAATCATCTGCACTATCAATACTGCACATCGAGGTACTAGAGGAGTCGGGCTGGCTGGGGTTAAGGGTCATGTAGACCACCAGGTTGCCCGCTTTGCTCCCGCGCATCTCCTGCCCCTCCTGTTCCTCTGGCTCGGGCTGGGGGTCCCTGTGCTCCGGAGGTGGGTTGGGGGGTGGCAGCTTTTGGGAATTGGGTTGGACCTGCTGGCTCAACAGGGGTTCAAGCTCTTGGTTTGGCCCCTGAGGCTCTGCAGCAGAAGTGGCCTGGCCTGCAGAGCAGGAGGAGGAGCGTGTGGAGATGCAACGGGTGGCACCTAGCTTAGGCATCGCTAAACGCCCCCCTCCCGGCATTTTCTCCAAGTATGGCTGCCTACATGAGGAAGAATCGTTTTCTTCATTACGGTACCTTTGGGGCTTGATGCGCATCCTAGGTGGCAGTGGGTTCGCCACACCCGGTCCTCCTCCACTGATCTGTTGCAATCGCCTGGTGAAGTGGACCTTCTGATGGGCTTCCTGGAGAGCAGCAGCCCTTGTCATGGCCTTGGTGTTGCTGCTGCTGCTGCTAGTGGTGACCGTTTCTCTCTGCCTCCTCTGAGCTTTGGCCATCTTCAACACTTCCTGTGCTTTAGAGTGGTCAGTGTTTTTACTCTGCAGAACTTTTTTGGCATTGAGCTGCACTCTGGAACTGCTGTTGGCTGAGGACTGTGCTGCAGCAGAAACCCCTCTCACCACACGGTTCCCTGCAGCTGCGCCCTTAACCTGGCTCTGGCCCAGGGCAGAAGAGGAAGTGACCCGTATGGCTGTAGCCTGACGCTTGGGTCCATCAGCAGCACGGCTTCTATCCTCGCTACGTGGTCGCTTCCCAGCAGCTGTAGCTGAGCTGTCGTTTCGTCGTCGCTTTGTATCGTCGTTCCGGCAGTCTGAATTAGGGACTCTGCGTGTCTCGCGTCTGTCCCTTTGTACCACAGCCCCTTTGCATTTATCACAAAGCACTTGTCTCGGTCGAAGCTTGATAGCATTCATAATAGAGGTGGGCTCCTCTCTGTATAACCTGCGCTTTGGCCGTTTGATCTTGCGGGGTAGAGGCTGAGGTAACGACTGGTTGTAAGTGTCCCTGATAAACAAAGGAGGTGGGTATGGGGCCCCTTCTTGAAACAAAGGTGGTGGTTTTGAGGTCCATGGGTTAGGCTGAGAGTTAGGGCTGGACTGGGGTACTGAAGGGGTCTGGGCAGGTTCATTTGGAGAGGCATCAGGGGTTCCTTGAGTGACACCTTTCTCAGTCTCTGACTGGAACACGTCTGTGTTAAGCTGCATAGATTCTGGTTTGTCCTTGTACTCTCTTTTGGGGAATACAGTAATTGGAATTCCATAGGGTCCAAACCTGTGGAGAGAGAATGGAAACATGTGAAAATCAAGAAATGGAAGTAAACACAGACATCAATGACCATCTTTAGTCTAAAGATTTGAACGTGTGAGGAGTTATTATTAAAAGGACATTTCCACAGTCCCAGAACTTTGCTGAACTGTAACAATTTAAAATAATTGCTTAATGCTGCTTTTAGGCAACTGACAAACTCCGGGCAGAGACTAAAATCAGCACTTACAGAGAGATCAGAGAGACTTCCTAATGTGACACAAGTTTTAAATTATCAACAGTGAAATCAGTGCTATATTAACATTTTAATCTTCTAGGGTTGAAATTACATATCTTTTATATTATCAGCATTTTATCCACCCCACCGACTAGGTCACATATTCACTAGTAATTAATATGATTTAACTAAAGAATAGGTCAAATTCATCTTAATTCATATGATCCATGCATTGCCATATGAGGCATGCTGATGGCCTGACAGTGATTTTAACACTACCAAATACCACTAGAATACAAAAACAAAATCTAAGAATGTATATAGTCATTAGCTAAAATGAATAATTTATATGCTTCTGGTGAGCTACATCTTCAAAAGATTGGCTATACCTTTCTTCAAAGGGAGAAACTGATAAAATACATTTCACTTATGAAATTTCTGCAGTTTGAGACCTGGTAGGCATCACAGGCTGATAAATTATACATAACAGTTTAACTTTAAGGATAGTGTCCAAAGTTCTCTTTAAAAAGGTGATGAGATGCAGCAAACCAATAGGAGGTCACATTATAAGGGTATAAATGATGAAAACTGCCTTAGAACTGTTCACTGCTAAAAAAAAAAAACCAACAATATGGCAAGTAAGTCACTTCAAAGCCACAACAGTGGTTTGCTCTGCATTGATTCAGCACCTGATGTGCATTAAACCTGGAATTAAACGTGTGAGTGATGTAGAAAAAACAAAATACAATGTAGAAAAAAATTAAGTTTAACCAGTTAATAATTCATCATCCATCCATTACAATTTCATCCCTATAAATGTGTCAACAGAGTACAGACAATGTCAGAAAGAGCAAAGAAAGAGACGTTCCTTTGTGACCCGATGAATAAAACACCACTGTTTAAAAATGAGTAACACAGTCTCATTTAAAAATGTAATTATGAGGTAGTTAAAAACATCATAATATTCTGGAAAGTGTTTAAATGATGACATCTATTTTGCCAGAACATAAAAAGGCCACCTGGTATTTCTGAATGACTTTGGGAATATTTGTAATTTTAATGCTTCTGCCCACTATTCTTATTTGTCAAGCTATTTGCTCTAAATTAATCAGCCAGACTATCTTTAGGCAAGAAGACCAGTTTCATCGGTACTGAATCTAGTCTTCCAGACTCTCAATTCTTGAGCCCTGCGTAATTAGATTTCACTGTTATTTAATGTCACCTTTTCAGATTCGAAACTTAATATAGGATATAATCAAAATCACAGCCCTTGTGATTTTAAAACTGCATTCTTTCAAACTGAAAACAGATTTAGCCCTTCCTCCATGACATTTCACCATCAAGAAACATTTCACATCTAGTATAAATGGTATAACCTTTTCTAACTGCTTCCTATCTGTAAAAATAAAAGAATGAAATAGACATTTTATTGGATTTCATTAAAATGTGATGGATTCAAGTGGTAGATCTCCATCAAGAAATTTGGTGCGACTAAATTAAAAACTAAACTGACTATGACTGACGCAGTGAAGGGTTTACTGAGGTGTGCTCGTGTCTTTTTAGCCCGGTGTCCGAAACTCACTCACAAATCATGACTCTGGACATAACCATGCATCTACCAACAGGCCCACACTGAACATACATGTTCATTGACACTGCTGCCATCTTGAATTTGTTTAATATTCTGCAATGCTCCAGAAAACAGGCTGATATTGCACAAGTCAACATGGCTGCAGTGTTTAATGATGCCATATTACATAAGCCATATTACATGCTTTTAATGCATAATTTGGGGTGTGTTTTCCGCCCAAAACAAGCAGGCCGCACATACATGAAAGGATTCCAGCAACCCAACCATGCCTTTATTTGGCAACTTAATGAAGCACATAAGCAGACATGGGAGGGTGCATGTAATAGAGGGGACAAGACTTGATTTACATTGATGCTGGACTTGGCTGCAACAAAATACTCTTGCTTGGTTAAAGAGGTCAGCACAGACTCCAAACTTCTTTCTTATTTCTGACAAATTTTGTGTCAGACGTACCTACTTACAACTATTAATGCTGTTTTGAAGACATATGCTTAGGATGGGTGTGGCTATGTATGAGGCCAAATATTGCAAGTTTGGAAAAGCCTAAAAATCCAATGTAATAGCCAATTTATTAGGAGCTCACTGTGATAGAACACTGCCATATGTGACAATTAAATAATTATCCTTCTCACTTCAGAAACACTGAATTAGTAGGGCTGTAAAAACACAGGAGTTTGTCTCCTCCTGACTGAAAACATTCTCCAGAGGAGTTAATTTATCTCACAGACGTTACACCAGTTCTTAGGAGATCAGACATCCCAATAACATGCCTCATTGGTTTATACAGTGTGTAAATTAACATCATTTCTTTTGACACACAAATAGTCTTTGCATGTGTGGTACTGAGGGAAATACTTCGCTTTGGGGAGAGATTTGTGGTGAGGTGTTTTGGTTAAAGTGAGAAAAAGGAAAAAGAGCAGGAGGCTGAGTGTAAACAAGCCAACAGAATTGGGCTATACAAGGACTTAGTAGTTGCATCATGCACACGACTAATGTTCAAGGAGAGCCCACTATGCAGGGTCCTCGCTGCAGTACTGAACAGCACAAATAATTCAAACCCTTAGCGTAGTAGTGGCGTGGGGAGGGGCGTTTTTTTCAGTAAGCATCGGGGCGCCTACAAAAAGGTAAACAAAGGTTCTGACCGACTGGACAATTCAACTAAATGCTGGGTAGAATGAACGGCCTGGCTGCACCCTCTTGTTGTAAACAAGGCAGCTGTTTACCTTTTCGAAAGGTCCATGAGCACCCCGGAGAAGATTTTCTCTCCTAAACGAAAGGACACAACAAGTGCATCGTCGATGATGTGATCCAATGAGACCCGAACCTCGGAGCCGGGGGCGAGGCCCATGATGGTCTCAGGCCGTCTATCGATGCTTTCTGCGCAGGGCACCTGGAGTTTGAGCTCGGGCTCGTTCAGCTCGGTTTTCAAACTCAGAACAGGATGCACGCACATATCCTCCGTTTCTGGGGATTTGACATGGGGCTGCTCCACCGCTGCTACTAATGGGAGTTCGGCAGAGTCCTCGCTAGAGCCGCTAGAAAAGTCGCAACTCTGCCCGAGCGAGGTCTCCTCTAAAGTAGGGGAGGACAGAGAGGCGTGATAGTCTGAAGGCTGAGGGCGTTCGTGGAAAGCGTCTTCGGGAGGCTTAAATTCAGAGCCGGGAGCATCGTTGGCAGTTTCGGGCTCCAGGTTCGCCTCCCGAGACGGCTGTATCAATCCTATTGAGTCGACAGGATGAGTAGACTGTGGATTACTGTAGTACTCTGCGGTTGGTTCGGCCAGAGACAGACCCTTATCGGACTCTACAGGATGATGCGCGGGCAGAGAATGCAAGAAGACCACAGAAGGCTGCGAGTCTGAGATGGAGCTGGGCAGAAGGCAGGCGCCTGGTTCTCGGGCACTGACCTCGTTAGCAACTTGCAAGCTGTGCGAGAACGACTCTTTCAAACATTCCTCTGCCACGGCAATATCTTTAAACCTACAGTCCGTGCGGGCATTCTCTTCGGCTGTGTCCACGCGGCTCCACAATCCGCCTATCTCGGCGTGTCCATCCTCTGCACGGCCAGCTGGTGCTTTTCGCGCGGCTTGGAGGTCCGGCCTTCTCACTTCCATTTGGACCTGGCTGCATTCCTGAACCACATCCAAATCTCCGACCGGTCGAAGGAGCTCTACATCAGGGATGAAGTCCTGCGTCGAATGCACCTCGAGGATGGCCGCATGCTCGGCTGGCTCCGGCTCGTTCTCGACCCCGTCCCCCGCTGTTGTTGATGCAGCAGCTCCTGGCTCCGCAGCCACGGCCGCCATTTTCTTTCAGGTTTGCAACTACTACTTGGCCCTCTCCTACTGATAAGACGTTGACGTGCCCACTAAAAAGTACCAGCACTCGTGATTGGTCGAACTGGTGCAGTAGCGTCGTCGATTGGCTTATATTTGTGTCATTCAAAGAGACTTCTTTGAAGCAGAGATGTGATTGGCTCGCGTTTTGTCAATATCTTTTCTTTGGAAAAAAAAGAGTTTTGTGCCACAAGGGGGCAGAGGCTAACATAATGAGCGGCACGCAGCCAGCCTGACTCTGGGTGAATGAAGTTAAATTACCTAATGTAACAAGAGTGCTCACACACATCACACTCATTTATGAATTCACGTAAATTTACATTTAAAAAAACTTATTTTTAATGTCAAATCAAGTAGATATAGTAATATATATATTGATATAGATATATTCATTACAACCAAATACACAACATACAATGAAATGAAACAATGGTTCTCCAGGACCACGGTGCCACACAAAGAACGAATACGGAAACAACACAAGAATGCAGGTAGAGAAGGACTGAAGAGAGAGTGAAAATAACACAAGACCATCTGTACAGTAATATAGAGGGCACAACAACATACATTACAGTCAAAAGAAGCAATCAAATACTAGTGTGTTAATACTGCTGTATGACATAGCATATTGCAAAATGTGCAAAAATAAAACAAAAACAGCTGTAACAAATTGTGAAAATATAGCAAGCAGCAGAAACTGGATTAAAATGCACAGTACATGTTACTAATGATCATTGTATTTCTTATATTTTTCTTTGGGTACACCCATTACCCATAGTATAATCTAGTATAATCTAGAAAATATATGACATCTTATTAACTTGGGTCTGAGGAGCTGAATAGAAACCTAGCAATGTGGTGTGTAGATTTGGTATATTAGGAGGTTTTCATGTAGCCTTTCAAGACTTAAAGAAAAAAAGGTACAGACAGACAGATGATTAAAAGGAAAGGCAGTCCTAGAGAGCAGCACATTTTGTTGTTTTTTTGCTCTAACTTTTCTAAATCTGGAAAATATCCGGTGGTCCACCTGAATGGTGCCCTCCCACAGTATGTACTATAAATAAAATGCAAGAGCAAGAAATTAAGTCTGCATCTGTTTTTAGCCTCGCTACTTACATTCACAACATTGAATACTACAAGCTCAAGATATTAATATATTTATAAATATAATCAACAACCTGAGAAAGTTGGTTCCCCAAGGCTAATAAAAAAATTAAACCTGTGAACTTTATGTGAATGGTACCCACAGAGATATGTCATAACATTTATTGTCAGACTTGCAGAGATGCAGTGAATGACCAGTATTTTAAAAGTTTATATTTCACTGCAGTTTACAATCTTGAAACTGACCTAAATTGGGCATTGGATAATTAGTCATTTTGTAATCTTGCATTGAAATGCTATTTTAATGATTTGTCATCTTTTATGTACATTGACTCAATTTGAGGACATCTGTTTACCAAACAAAGTGCAAAGATGTCAGTGATGTGCTGTCAATAAATGTGTCTTCAATGATAATAAATAAATAAATAAATCAAGAAATCACACTTAAAATGGCAGATTTGCTCATTTAGTATTAGAATGAATAAATACACTATTATCATTATTATCTTTTAATTACTTTATATTAGAAGGGAAAAAGACCTTCACACTAATGACAACTACTGTGGACATAATTTATCAATGCTGCATAATGCTTTTTACACATTTAAGCAAGTCCTTATTTCCTTTCAGCTTAGTCCTTATTTTCAACTGTCTTATTCACAGTGCTGTCCTGGGATTGTCCCGAACTTTCTAATGATCTTTGGATCAATGACCTTTTTGTCTAAATAATTGTCTAAAACCATATTGTTACACCATAGCCTGTTACTTACACTCCATTTGATGCTAGAATTACTGTGAACATTAAAATGCCAGTTTTTATAGCCTGTTTACTCTGGGAAACCCACCTTTAGCACATGTCTTCCTTTGGATTTTAAGCTCATTCATATGTGCCAGTCTTGAGACTAGACTGTTATTTGCAAAGGTGTTAATGTACGGAATAATGTCACTACCACAGAAATAAGATGTGATGCAATAAACATTATGATCCACAGGGAGCAGACAAGGGGTGTGCTGAAGGGCATTGACCTCTGGCATGTTTTCTCCTTCTCAGCAAACTCTTACAAGGCAGTTTCTGCGCCCTTGTTCTGGAAAAAAAGAAAAGGAAAGAAAAAAAGGCTCTTAAACCTTTGCACAGTTTAAGCAGCAAGAGTAATTCACATTATAGATTAATAGATGGATAAATAAAATCTACATCTATCTATCTGCCAGCCTGTATGTTAACCATCCAATGACAGAAGTCTTTTATTTTGTTTAATCATTGTATATTGAATAGGGCCACCAGAACATATGTAAAATTATCCTAAAAATCTTGCTTCTGCTTCTCCAATATTTACAGTTAATTCTCCAATAGTTACAGTTATTAGGGTACAAGTTTGTTTTGAAAATACAACAAACCCTAACCATAATGACTACATTCAGTTATTTCAAGGTGACCATTGCCAACACCAATATTAATATGTGCACAGCTCATATAATCCGCAACAGAAAAGTTTAACCAATAAAATTGAATGCTGTGGAGAAGCCACACATGGACCCAGGGCCCAACATTCCCTTAGAGGGTTTAGCTCACAGCACTGGGCTGTGGAGGAATTAATTAATGCTTATTTCAGCAGGTGTATATCAACATATAGTAAATGTCAAAAAATGGATAATGTATACAGAAGAATATTGTCCCTGAAGAAATAATGTCAGAATTGCACTAAGCACTAAAAGTTATTGCAAACTGCTATGAATGGATTAGGCATGGGCCGGTATAAGATTCTGACCGTATGGTAACCTTGGACAAACATGCCAATGTTTCACGGTATCACGGTATGGTAATTACTGCTCTACAATGTTGTACTTAAATGTCTGAGTAAAAAAACAACTCTTAGGTCAACAATAATCAAAATAAAGAAACAAATAAGTTTTTCTTCCTTTGACGACACAAACAATGCACATGTCAGAGGAACGGTATAACTTTTTTTTTGCGGTTTTGAAACCGTGACTTTTTAAAACCGCTGTAAACCTTGAAACCGGTTATCATCCCATGTGTAGAATGGATCATGGAGGACTTGGACATTTCTGGATGTGTTGACTCTGTCCACTCTTTTTTTCAGCCATATTTAAATATTTAAAGTATAGTTGTTAATCCTCATTGTTTTTGGAAACAGTTGTGCTCCCTTTTCCTAATGATTGCCCTACAAATGTCTCTGCACATTAAAAACGGTAATCAGTAACAGTTAGTGTACTTGTTGGCCTTGGTGAAGTTGGTAAAGCATAGTTATTGATAGTTTAGTGTATTTTTCATGAAGCTCTGAAAACATGCTGTTCCATTCCCAGTGCAAAAAGCTTATAGTTTGCTCACAAGTGAGATCAAGGAACTTCCATGGCTTTGTCACATCTACTGCCCACAGTCTGTCTATACTTTCAGTACTAAAATGGCTGTATAAAGGAAACGGAAACTTTATGGGAAAAAGTGTTGGTCAGGTTTGTTAAAACATATTAATGAATTGTGACATAGCATAATTATTTTACATAAAAATTTGTTCCAAGTTTAACATGTTATTTAACAGACTTATTTAACATTAAATGAATATAATTTACTTTCTCGTTAAAGAAAGCTCTAAGAGTTTTTTTTACAACAATTATCTTACTTTTAAATAACTTGAAGTTACAAATGCTACACTAAGGCACTAAAATTACAGTGGGAAATTTTTCAAAATTTATTGTAGCTATAGATATAAAAACGAATGAAGCAACTTTGTCATCTCCCACTGCCTATCTTGTCAGCATGCAAGCAACCTTGCGGTCAAATCCTTGATGACTTGCCGTTTTACGTGCAGTGTGGTGCTGTCGTAAAAGTTTATGACCTGATTATGATGGGTACAGGCTCGTCAGGCCACGACAAAAGAGGGAGAGTCAGATGGAGGAGAAAGAATATTTAAGGAGAGCGGATTATTCACTAGTACCTTTCTCTGTCTTCGCCTTACTTCATTCTGTCATCAACGCCATCTTGATCCCGTCATGGCTTTTTCTGGCAAGTGGCAGACCGAATCTCAGCAAGGATATGAAGAGTTCTGCAAACTCATTGGTAAGCAACATGCTTCTACAAATCTTACAAAAACGGAACATTTACTAGTACAATGTATGTTTCAAAACAAGCACCCGTAAAGGTAATGGTGCCAGATATTTCAATAAATAGTTGCTAACATAATTTTTTGCATATATGATGTGTGTGTGCAGAACCTCCACATAGTGTAGATGTTCTAGAAAGACTTGTTATTTATGAAGAAACGTTGTGTTAGATGTCTTGATGCCTTTAAAAACTGTTTACACTCACAGATCTCCTTTGCCAACATGTTTTAGGTAACTACAGTAGTTATTCTATGGCATCAATCAAACAACCATTTATAGCAAGAATGCACAATAAATTGTATTGCATTTACATGCCACTCAAAAGTGAAGTTTAGTCTGATTAGATTTGAGCTTTGCTATAGTGGAGCAGTATAATTGTGAAGCAATAGGGGGACTGTCAGAACAAATCTTGGACCATCATAAAAATAGATTTTTGTGAAATGCAAAGGACAGTTGTCACATCACAAAAAAACCCAGCAAAATATAGAGGTTTTTATAACAGGGCTGATACATTTAATCAAAATGACCAGACCACGCACTTCAAACATGACAGTTATTTTAAGCCAAAGAGAGTGTTTCCTCACATTGGAAAAAATACAAACAGGTAGTTTTTAGAAAATACACTTGTTTTAGAAACAGCCAAAAGTCCTTCTGGATGCACAAGACATTTTAAAATAACTTTTAAAAAAGTTTTTTGAAAGAAAGTATGTTTTCTGTACATCAGGTATCCCAGATGATGTGATTGAAAAAGGCCGTGACTATAAGCTTATTACTGAAGTGATTCAGAATGGTGACGAGTACTCTTGGACTCAGCACTACCCAGCCAACCACAGCGTCAGCAACAAGTTCATTATTGGCAAAGAGTGTGATATGGAGACCATTGGAGGGAAGAAGTTTAAGGTATGACTGCGACACTTCCTCAGGATGAAAAATCTCAATGTATATACACCTCATTAAGCATGTCAGTGAATAAGATAGATTCACTTGCCATGAACACTGATATGTTGATCATGCCTAAATCTAGCCAGTCAATCAATCAGGGATAAGATCTATGAATGGTATTCATTCATTCTTACATCACTAGGCAACCGTCACCATGGAGGGTGCCAAGCTGAGTGTGCGGTTCCCAAACTATCACCACACGTCTGAGATCGATGGGGGCAAGCTGGTTGAGGTAAGACACTGAACAGTTTTTAAAAAGTGATCTTAAAATTTTACATTTACAGTTTACACTTCATTAATGTGTATTTAACTTTAACATGATTTCATTTAACACTAAATGAAACAATTAACTGTTTACTTTTTTCCCTTATCACTTCTTCCCACCTCTACATCCTCCTGCCTTACAGACATCCACAGCTACTTCAGCTAAGGGCCCGGTTGTCCTTGTCCGTACCAGCAAGAAAATGTAACTGAATCACTCCTGTGCAACTGATGACCAAAATCTTACTTGAATAACCTGTGAAAATAAAAAAGTACAATACTACATCTTTTTAAGTTGTTCATAAGTTCATAAACATCAATATATAAAATGGGTGGGGCTGTTGTGAAATGAATTACCCCTGTGCAACCACCACGAATCCAAACCCCTTAATTTTACCCCTTAATATAACCTTAATTTTTTGGAAATTAAATGGAAAAGTGCACAGATTAAGTCTGATTAAGGGGTAAAACTACTGAATTTTTCCCTTATTTTTTTTATTTGCTCCTTAAATAACTGAGTCTCATTAAGAAAATGCCACATGTTTAGGATTAAGGGGTTTCACACTCACATCTTAAATCATATTTAAGGTCAAATTTAGGGAAAGGTTTACAAATTAAAGGCCACTTAATTCAAATTAAGGTGTTTGGCATATTTTCAGGGGTAAATTAAAGTAGAGTTAAGCATATTTTAAGTACATTGTGTTTCCTAGTGAACTGCAGAAGTAGTAACTAAGCGGCTACCACTGGAGGGCAGTCAGCCTTCAAAATGCACGTTCAACCCCGAGGGCACGTTGTACCCTAACAAAAGCCTTGGCAGCCCTCTTTGTTACAGCACATGGTGAAGACAACATTACTGCAGATTCTGAGAACTGACAATGGGATTAATGTTGGCAGAGTATTCATTTTAATACTTAATCTATGAGTCAAGATGGCAAAGACACTTGCCAACCCTACTTACATCTGTATGGGCAGCTTCTCACCCAGACTATCCCCTACTCAGGTCAGCACATTTAACCTCTAACTGGCCACAATTCCACAAACCTTTAAATCTCACTTTATAGCCTATAAGGCTAATAGGTTTATAGTAGACACATACATAATACAGTAAAACAGACTCCCACGGAGATGATGTTTAATTTTGCAAGTATGTCTCCTAATAATTAAAAGGGTGCCAGCCCCTCCCCCTCCCTGCTTTGCAAACAAAGGTTGTGAAAATGATCCATTACCCAACTGCCCCCATCCCCTCGTCACATTGGCTCAGACATGTGACCCACCTCCCTGGGCCCACATGTGCCCCCCCCAGAGTGCTAACACAAAGGAGACTCACCCCTCCCTCTCACTCACTCCCAGCCTCCCGTCCTCTTCCACACAATCTCTTTAATTACTCAGATAAGACGGCTCTCCCAACAGACCCGCTAATCCACCATTACATCCCATCCTGTGCTACACCACATATCAGCTCAAGTCTTTGTAAGCCTATATATATTTTTTACAAATCTACATTTCTACCTAAATATATTATTCATCTTATATCATTGCTCTCAAATAACCCAGAAAAGGATATTTTTCCTTTCTTCTAAACACCATTTGAGCGCATCTGTACTACGGTTTGTAAAATGTGAATTTATCAATTAATTTACAGTTCACAGTTAGATTAAGTTGCACTACTGTAGTGAACGTAACATTTTGTCCTTCTCATGAAAATTTTGCACTTTGGAGAGACAGATAATTTTCTTTGATGAATACATAAGGTGGAGATATTGCTGAACACTGGAATATACATTTTGTTCTTACAACTCCTGCTAGAATGAAAAAAATATCTGAAAAATAAAACCCACAACCAAATTTACACAGCAAATTTCACATTTTATAAAGTTAATCGTCAGTGCAAACTATTCTTATATTTTATCTACACAAATGATGTCTTTGATCTCTGAGCAGTACTAAATAGCAGGCAGTGTGTTTTTTTGTTATTTTCATGACAGGAAAGAAGTCCATGCAGGGCAGGAATCTCATCCATTGTCTTCAGTCCAACATATGAAGAGGGGTAGGGGAGTCGGAGGGTGTGTGTGTGTGTG
>JBBKCR010000022.1:5247798-5287527 GCA_037577295.1 Ladigesia roloffi
TATCTATCTGTATCTATCTATCTGTATCTATCTATCTGTATCTATCTATCTGTATCTATCTATCTGTATCTATCTATACACACACACACGCACACAAATAATTAATTGCGAGCACATCTTAATCACATTTTCCCACATGGTTATACACAAAATTAAAATAATCTCAAATTTCAACTTTTATTTAATATAGTACTGCTATATGAACAAAAGTGCAATACTATTTGGTTTGCACACATTTTAAACAAATAAGGAGCTTTTTAACAGCAGTGTTCCTTTAACATAGTTACACTTCAAATATTTCTATAAATCACTAATTAAACGTTAATGTAATCAAATCAAATATAAAACCAAAACACTTTGCTAATGCAGGGCACTCATGTTATATCTAGTTTGTTGTAGAAAAACATGATGCCCTCAGTGTCCAGACCATGGGGAGCAGAACCATTATAGCAGCTGTAAAGCAGGACAAACTCCAAAATAAATCCATGTATCTGGATACAGTGTCACTGAAGTCTGTCGGTTAGTGTCAGGTGTCCCAATACTTCTGTTCATGCAGCACTCTAGATCTTAGTCGATTTTCTCAGGGGCCAGGCATCCCATTACTTTTGTCCATATATTATGGACAAAAGTAATGGGATGACTGAACCCTGCGAAAAAGCACCCGACATGTTTTATTCTATGTTTCTACATATGTCTAATAGTAGTGCATGTTGTGTGCAATTAAACATGTTTAATCTGTATAAAAAGACACAGACAGACAAATTTTAATTCTGGTGACATTCTACAACACCACAACACTGTTACGGATACTTGTGCATACTTAAATATCAAATGACAATTCAGTATTCTCTTCAGTAAACTCAAAACAGGAATTCAAGCCAGGTCTGTGACTTACTGGCTAGTAGCAGGCAGGAAAGTGCTATAATGTAGAGCTGCCTCACTGCTACATCATAGTGGTCCATGAACAGGTCAAGCAGGTAGACAGCCAGGTGACGTGCTGTAGGACACAACTGATAACGATTGCTGAGGACAGCCAGCAGGTCCGCAAAGTAGCGTCTCATTCCAATTTGAGGGGAATGGGCATGATATGTAGGCAACTTCAACTCCTGAGGAGAGAGGGAGAAATATGTGAGTGGAAGAAGACCAAGACGCAGGAAAGAAGAAAATGAAAAGGATGTGATCTCTATATATACTTTCAAACCAATAACCTGAGCAATATACACAGCCCTATAAAATCTCTAAACCAGGTAACAGCTATTCACTATGAAACCCAATGTACTTAAAATATGCTTAACTCTACCTTAATTTAGCCCAGAAAATATGCCAAACACCTTAAATTGAATTAAGTGCCCATTCATTTGTAAACTGTTCCCTTAATTTTACCTTAAAAGTGATTTCCGGTATGAATGTGAAACCCCTTAATCCTAAATATATGGCATTTTCTTAATGAGGCTCAGTTATTTAAGGGGCAAATTTAAAAAATAAGGGAAAAATTCAGTAGTTTTACCCCTTAATCAGACTTAATCCGTGCATTTTTCCACTTAATTTTCCTTACTTTCCTGGAAATTAAGATAAAAGTTAAGGGGTTATATTAAGGGGTAAAATTAAGGGGTTTGGTTTCGTAGTGATTAGGGCAAATATCTGCAGAAATGACAGAATTGCATAGGAAATAAACGTCCATCAAATAAATCTGCACTAAATTCCACATAAAAAATAATTCAATAATTTGTTAGAATCCATTCTGATATTTTGATGAACAGAAAACTGGTCCTGGATATCTGAAAAGCTGGAATGGACAAAAGAGGATTAGTGGCACTGCATTCTAAACTGATCATAAATAGCTAGTATAGATTTTACAAATGTACTAAATCTGTGTTCAAAACTTTATATACTGCATTACACCAAATCTAACTGCAGAATAATTAGATCAGAATCAGAATAGTTTTATTTGGCCAAGTAAGTGTGTGTGAATATACAGGGAATTTGGTTCCGGTCGCTGGTGTCTTTCAAGCACAGCCATAAAAACACAACAATATAAACATTCTAACCAATATAAAAACTTTAAAATCTTCTATACAGTAAATTACAGAATTTCAGTGTTGATGTGAGTGTCCATAAAGTCCATTTGGGGAAAGAAACTAGGGGAGTAATGAATCATACGTGTTCAGCATTTTAGAAAGTGAAATCCACTTACTCAGCATGTTGTTATTACAATAATAGCAAACACTGTCATACTGGGCAGACCTAAGCATAATATCTTACATTTAGAAGCAAATTCCCAATTAAAACACAAATTTCGAAGTAGATCAAAATCTACAAATATTGGTATCAACAGGTACTCATGGGTTCATTCTTAGTAAAGGAAATGTGGTATTGTGTCTCCCCTAAATGGAATTAACAAGTGCTGACAGATAAAGCAAGTACAATTGTAATTACAATTCAATATGTCATTGCCATATCCATGCAAAACTGCTCTGCTGAATCAATAATGTGACATGGTTGATGATTTGTAATGTTTTTACCAAAAGGGAGTTTGTCAAATGTAAAGAATTCCACAAAACACCCAAACAAACGCCCATGTTAGCCTGTGATGAATATTGCATTCATTTAAATCCCTGTGGAAGTAGGAGGGCTCATTTGCATACTGCGTCCTTCAATGATACCACTATTGACCGACAATATTCATGCTGCTACAGACTAATTTAACCCAGGCCTCAACAACGCATACAGCATCATGCTAGCTTCCCAGGTTTTATGGCTATGGCTGTTTCAGAGAGACCTGATTCGTTTGCAGGCCCAGCCATCATGTCTCCCAACCATCTGTCCCTCAGGGGGTGTGGGGCTGCGCTCTGACCCTCTCAAGCAGCCCTTTTGTGGAGGCTGTTCGCAATTCATACAACTCTACAGCTGCTGCTTTCGTTGAATGTCGATCAGTTGGTCAACTACGCATCTCCGTTCTAAACACAACTGTAATTCTTAGGCAATCAGACTGAGGCGTGAGAATGTCCTTTTGATAGGGCGTTTCAAGATAAAAACCAGTGGCCGAAGCAGAGGAAGTAAAACTAACCAAACCCGTTCCATCATTAATCTTTTACCTTTCTTTGCGCGTATTCGCATTCATTTTCTATCCAAAAAGACAGGGAACGGCCAAAATTTCACAACACACACAAACACAAACGATTAAAAGGCAAAACACTTGATGTTCTCTAACCATGACAGTTATAAATCCATGTAGCATACCTTCTGAAATGCAGCATATGTCCTATTGGGTGGATAAAGGTGTAAGTCTGATCTGGCATTTTAATTAAACAGCATCTAAAAGGAACCATTCTCTTTACAGCCATGTGTAAACAAGCTGGTAAATGCAAAAAAAAACTCAGCAACAGACAAAGGCAGTAATGTCAAGATGCACAAGAATAACTTAAACAGCTGTTTATGTAAAACAGAGGACAAACTTCCACTGATCTGTGCAAACATTAATTCTGAATAAATATTTCTACATTCCATAATGGAATATTAACTAAAGCACACAAAGAGGTGATTCTGCTGTTCAAAAGCAGCAACAATGAGGCATGTGTTAGTGAAAATACACGCTTTTCTTCAAACCCATGGTGTACTTTTAATTTGATAGTGTAAATAGATAGTGTATGAATTTTTTACATGTGTAATATAGATAAAATATATCTCACGCACACAAATAAGCGAGCAAAGCTATTAATGCTTGTGTCACCGCACATTAGTGCTCAGGTGCCCAGGCCAAATCCCAAAAAATTAAGTTTCAAGTGGACTAAGTTCACTGTGGTCTTCACTCCACACCAACTCAGAACAAAAATGGCAGTTTAAAATGTGAACACATAATTTGACCTATACTCCTGTATTCATACCTTCAACATTTACAATATTGTAAAATACTTGTTGTGGCAGAATTAGCATTTATTAATGGTAATTTTTCATATCTTGTTATTAATCATTCTAATGTTTTATTAATTGTATAATTATATATGTAATAACCGACATACTGTACTAGTGTCCAAAACCCATGACTATGAACTTAAAAATCATCAAATAAAAATAAAAAAACAAAGTTTGAGATTTGTAAAACTAATTACAAATCTCAAAAACCACAAAACCACAGTCTGTTTGGTAATTCATTCATACATTTTTCTCCAGGGATAGGATGGTTATTAATTTCAGTGTTTAATCTTAACAGAATTAAACACGGTCTTCTACTTTTCAAGATATCTATTGCTGGCCACAAGAAGACCATTAACCATGAGGCTTTGTTGTGGGTAGTCAAACCCAAGTACAAACAAACACAAACAGGACACTTCCACTTTGCATTCCTAACAGGATGTGGACATGAAATTCAGGCCCCAATAAACAGCCCAGGCAATAAGAGAACAACATGCACATACATTTCAAGGACAACAGACCAGACTGAGGAAAAGCACTTTTCCTCCCACACACTGCTCCCAGCAGTCCCCCTCAGCCTGTCGGCACAATGTAAACTCCCCCATGACTCCACCTGGCCCTCATTTACAATACCTCATGCACCATAAACTTCACAATTAATGGAAATGCAGTTAGTAAAGTTTACATACACCTTTAGATGTAAACCATACATGTGTGATTTCTGAACACTGATCATGATAAAATATATGGGGACACAGACTCCTTGATACTGAGGTTTGCAGTAAGGCAACAACACCGTCCACTGGTCAGATGGAGGGGGGACTGAAAGGATGTTGTTGTTTTTTTTAAAGGACTTGTGACATTTCACACCTCTGCCTCAATTACTGCTAAAATTCAGACCTCTTGGCTGTCCTGATTTAATCTGGGATGAAAAATATGACAAACACAGCTGGGCACATGTGGATGCACAGTGGCTCATTTGATTATAGGAGATCAAACCACGTAGAGAAATTTCACCTTAATTCTCAGAGCCTGATGGATGTCTGCTGCTAGCTGGCTTTTCCACCACTGTCCCTCAGGCTCCATCTTTCCCATCCAGAGAGAGCACCTACCCTGGAGCAAAACATAGAAACTATATTATTTCTGCAGCATCAAGGTATGCATGAACTTAATAACCATTCACTGCTTTTAACAAACTTAAAATACTTTATTACAGTACTTCATAAGCAATAAACTGTGGAGTATTAATACGTACACATAAACATACACACGCACGCGCACACACACACATTACTATTGTTGAACGTTCCTGAACCCATAACAATATTTAAAAAATATTACTAACCGCCTGAATTTAAATTGGGTTATTATGAAACTCTCAGATTGCTCTATTTAATTGACGGATAATCAAAACTGAGATTTTAGCGAAGACCACCTTCAGCTCCACCGGTAAAAGTTCCCCAAGTTGATAAAGCAGTTTCGCGACTGGACTACAACACGGCCTGTGAGTGTAGATTGGTTTAAAGCCCAAATGTGCTCCTAAAACGCTGTACCAGCCTTTAATGCCTTATAAAAACTGTACCCGCTCTTGTGTTTAGAGGCAACACTGCCCAGACTGCAGTACAAGAAGGGTTCTTGAGGGATCTCCCAGTTAAAGAGACAGAGCCACTGAAACAGCACCGCGAGTAGGGATTTAAAGCAGTGAGTCGAAGCTCAAAACACAACTTAAACTCGAGAACCAGCATTTCTCCAACTTCAGCAGAACAGACCAAAAGACCACGATTGAAGAAAACACCAAGTTCGTGTAAGTTGTACCTCACAACCGGTGTCTTTCGTCCGAAGAGAGCACGACGCTCCAGACCCTCTTTGTTTCAGAAGTGGTGCATTCTGTGCAGACCTCGGGCGATTGAACTCCTTTCATCCGCGGAGAAGAGAAAGGCCGGACGCGGCGCTCGCACCGTATCTTTCTCACACTAAGCTTTAGATGTGTTTGGTCCACGTCGTCGCTGTATTTACCTAAAAGTAACACTTCACAGAAAGACGAGCTCAGTGAGTTATTCCACCTCGTCGTCCCGTGTGGTGTTCCCCCAGCGACCGGAGAGGACACCCTAATGAGGCTGCAGAGAGGATGATTGGGCTGAGTGGGGAGGAGTCCAGGGCCAAAAACACCACACACCAATAGCCCATACTGCGATGGACACAATGTATTTTATAGCAAAATGAAATAAAAATGTGGTTCAAGTAATGGACAATGGGTTGCCAGTGTTTAAAACGTACGTACACACCCACACACCCGCACACATAATATATATATATTCATATATATGTATGTCTGATAATAATGTTTATTAACATTTATTAACATAACTCTGGATGCAGGAATATGGACATGGAAAATGAAATAAATTAAATATATAGAAATGCATATAATACAAACATCAATATTAATCGTAGTAACCCGATTGTAACATTTTTCCTCATCTCTGCATATTGGATTGAAGCTGGTTTCAAATTAAGAGACCCCCGGCCATTTAAGCTTCTTTATCTATGTTTGACCACCAGATGGCCCCCAACACTCAGCACACATGAGCAGTGAAGCCCACACGGAGTGGTATGTTCAATGATGCACAATAACTGAAAAACACATCGTCCCAAAATGCCTTAAAAACAAAGTGCTGTCAAAGTAGAACTCTTTATCAATGTTGTATTTAAAACTTATCTAACTGTGTCTGAAAAGTATCTCAATTACTCAATACATAATTTATATAAATACTTCTTAAAATGCCTATAAAACTTATGCGGACAAACGATAGAAATTTAACTTTTCATATAATAAATATATTAAAAAAACAGTTAAAGAGTTAAACATGAAATAGTTTAGCTTTCACAATCATCTTTATTACATTCTATTAAACAACATTTTATAACAATATATTTTTGCTATATATCGTGCTATTGGAGCCACCGATAGTTATTTCTCCCCTGGAGATTGTTTACATTTTAGTATAATGTTCTTGTCTGCTTGTTTCAGAAAAGTGAAATGATGGGAATATTCCCATTTCGTGAAACTTCAGCCGAGTCCGACATCTTCCGCTTTAGAACATGAGTATTCCGCAAACTGGCTCAAAATCACCTGTACCTGCACTACAACGAGTTTACTTTTACCTTTAGAAGATAAGTTAATAAAATTAAATACTTATATTCAGCGAGTTTAATTATTTTATGTAACGGAAGTACACTATAAGTAACTGTAATTAAGATGCCTAAAATGAACAGTTATCTCCTTTTCTCTACTTTTTCAGTGGAAAAGTAATTTAATTACAGTAATGGGTTACTTAGTAATGCGTTACACCCAACACTGGTAGTCACACTGGTTTAACACAAACGTGCGAATGTTTGGTCCCCCAAACCCACGAAATCATTATAATTCGACAGAGGGCTCTTGTAATTTAGAGTTTCACATACCATGCTTTCAACAAAGAAGTGAACATATATGCCATTAACATAACTTGCCTGCAGTTTATGTTCAAAGATTGTGCAGATTTATTAACTTTTTGACATGTAATATGCCTTTTGCTCAACTTAGCACACCAAGATTATTTGTCCCCTCATGGGGTGTTATGCACATCTGAAGCTTGCAATGCATTAATGTTGAAATTATGTCGAATATTTTTTAAATCATGTAAGGCAACCGAATAGAATGTACTTATGGTAGTATAATAATGTATTATAAACATTCTAATTGTTGTTTGTTTTATCAACACTTTGCATCGTTATGTGTGTGCAAAGGTATCAATAGGCTTATACACTGGTCAGGTTTTTATATACTTTTTTCAGGTTTTTATAAACCTTTTTCTCTGCCAACCCCTATTAGAAATGCATGTTCCCTTTCCCAAATTTCCCATAACAGACTGACATAACAGTAACATAATGGGTACTGCACTAGGGCTCTTTAACCTCATGAAAGCTCCACATTCCATCCTGAAACATCTGCCTTTGGAAATTATGAAATGTTCAAAATGTATATGAGTAACTGAGTACATCAGAGAGTCAGTAAGTTCAAGTGCAATAACCAATTAAAAACTGGAAGGCGCTAAAATTATGCACTTGGTAGTAGGAAAGGACCAATGACAACCATGTAACCTCTCTATTTAGAGTAGCCCTTTAGAAATCCGGTACTTCCCAACACTTTCTACAGAACCCCAGAACTATCTCTCTAATGATAGTGTTATGGGGCTGAGAGGGCTATATTTAGCTGGCCCTGTGACTGCACTGGCCATGCTAGCTGGATTCCAGAGGCAAGCTCCAGCTTAACTGGACCAGCACCTGCTCTCAAATCTAACTGCCACCCTTCCACCTCAAGTCTTCCTGGGCCTGGACCCCAAAACCTAGCCCAAATCAGAAAAAAAATAAGCTCTGATTCATCTCTTCCACTGACCTTAATTAATACATGTTTTAATAGGGTGCTTGATCAAATTTCCTGCAGCAGATTTGAGAGTATACATATATTTCAAAGATTATATGTTTCAAAGAGTTAATGTTGTTCTAGTTCCTTTTTAATGACAATAGCTTCAGTACAATCTGGCCCTGGTATCTTGGATTTGTAGAAATTGCCTGATGCAGGACAGATTCATGTAAAGTTACTGCCATCTCCGACATCAAGGTTTTCTTTTACATTGAGCAGGTCAGTAGTCTCTCATCAGTGTAAAAGTAAGATGTGCATTAAAAGAAGGTAAACATAAATAATACAAGCTAAAATGCACACAGTAGTATGTGTCTTCCCTCTTCTTTTGTAGAAGCCAAAGGAAATTAGAAAATAATCAGAAATGGGCAGAAAAAACATCATCTGCAGTATCATTTCATAGCTTGATGTGAGAGTTCCAACAGAACTGAGCATCTGATGTGCCTCATATGAAAGCGGCATGGTTGCCACTGTCCTGAAACAAAGACTTTTATTCAGTTTTTCCTAACATGTTAGAATGACCAAACTGCAGCTATGACAAAGAAGACCTTTCCACATGACATTTTAAAAGATTTGTCTCACAAATTATTTGATCTAAAAGCCAATGAACTTCAATTACAAAAAGGAGATGAGGAGGAGAGTAACCCACTGCTAGATGATAAGGCCTTGGGTGACCCATCAAGTTCATGTTGCACTGCCCTTTACTCTCTTAGTAAGTATAGTAAGGCTTTGGAGGATGAGCCACACATGCTTCGCATGAAACTGCTTCTTCTGAACTCACAGTGTTTGTAGATCCTATGGGAGGAACATCAGCAAGCACATTACCTGAGATACTGCCCAACTGCAAGAATTTAGAGCAAAGGAGAATGAAGATATTGGAGCTTCACAAAACTTTCAAAGTGAAGAGTCCCTGGGCAGACAGAATGAAGTCTCTGTCACAGATCCTCATTTGATAAAATAAAAAATATTTACACCAAGTCCATTAACACCAGTTCTACAACTGACAAACAGAAAGGTCCCCATTCACTAAATACATCCAAGCAAAATTATTTATTTAAACAATCAAATACTTTTAGACGCAACAAGACTAGTACTCAAGCAGATATACAATATTCTGAGGGTCTCAGCACCTCAGTATCATGTCAGATCTAGCCAAAAACAGCAATGTAACACGGGTTAAACATGTTTAACTGGAATGGATTCCATCTTGTTAAAAACAGCATATTGATCAATTGAGAGAAAATTTCCAAATGCAAGTACAATGAAAATTATACATATTGGGACAACTAAAATCCACTAAACCACTAAATTTTGCACTTTTTTAAAAATTATAGAATGACCCCAGGAGCAGCAATACTACTGTTAAGATTGATACTAACCCTGATGAGAAACCTGTTCGTCTGGAACCCCAAAATACCACAACACTATTTTGACCATAAGTAAAGGAAAAGGAAATCGATACAGTCAGGAAGTGAGTCAAGAACAAAGTAGCATCAAGGCAAAAGAAAACCTCCCAACACAATGGCGTAGGTTGAGAGAGGGTCCCAATAAACACAGTCTTGAGGGTGAGCTTAACAGAGGTGGGTCTACTATCAGCCCTATGAAATGGGAGGAGGAACAGCGGGGTAAAGGGGCTGAAAAGGACCAGGCAGAGCTGCCAGTCACAGCTAGAAATAGAAAACCTCCTGCAAGCCCCATCTCAACACTTACAGCCAACAAGCAGAAGTCAGGAATTGAACCTCGCTGTTATTCAGAGCATATCCTCACAACTGGGCACCAACACCCGGCATAGAGCCCTCCTGTTTCTTGGTGGTTGCAAAAGCAGATTCGACAAGGCGTCTTGCCGTCGAGTTCCTTACCACCGAAACCCTGAATCAACTCAAGGCAATATTGCAACACTGAAGACAACACAGAAGGACCATACAGCATGTCAACAAGGCTAGCTGAGACAAACTCTAAAATGCAGTGCCCCACCACTCTGGACCACACAAGATCCTCCCATCCAGACTACTTGGATGTTTTCAGCTCCAGCTGCTGTTCCTCAAATCAGCTGTCCTTGGACCAAGGCGTTCATTATTGGTCCAAGGATGTTCTGTTACCAACGGCATCAAAAAACGAGCATAATACTTCAGCTTGTTCAGAGACTAGTAGTCTGGAATGCATTGACGTGGCCTTGGAAAGTCATGGAGAGGTGAACAGAGGGGCTAAAACAGTACCCAAAAGACAGATTCAGCTGAAAAGACGGGATATTTTAGAGTCTCAAACAAATGAAAACAACAACAATGGTGTCCTCCAGGTCCCAGCTACACCCAGCCGCCCTCGGGACATCCTGCAGCGTCAGCACAGCACCCCTGCAGCGTTTCAGCAGGATTCACACGGATCTGAACCAAAGTCAGGCCGAACGGAACGTAAGCAAAGATTCCAGAAATCATTTTCTTTGGATGAAACATCTAGCAAAACCAAAATGGCGTCCTGCATCATTAAAACCATTCTATCAAAAAAGATGCAACAAGAAGAAAACCTTCGTGCTACGGAAATTTCTCACAGAGATTTTGCGTCTATAAAGGTATACAACACAACCATCAACAAAGAATGTGTGACCTCTTCTGTTAAGGATATATGCTCTGAAACTATGAAAGTTACTTGGGGGACGTGTCCTCCATTCATTTCTTCCCAGAGTCCTACTCAGAAGACTGAGTCACAAGCAACGAATAGCTCTACTAATGAACATTACAGCCTCGGCTCCTTAACAGAGTCTAAAGTGATAACAGAACACAGCTCTAATAATCTATTGAGTGGCTTGGGCAGGACAGAATGTAATGGCGGTGGTACTGAAATAACTGCCTCTCCAGAGACTGAGAAAGAGAAGCTGAGTCCCAGTAAGGAGGTGGCATGGCTTACTAGCCAGAACACAGGACAGAAGCTATCCTGTGACTCAGCAAAGGGCAAAGCATGGAACTCAAGTGCAGTGATAAGCAGAGCCATCGGCAAACAGGCTGCAGTGAAAACCACACCTGAGGAATGCTGTACTGTGCAGGGAGGCCAGAATGTCAAAACTGACCTCATTACCAGCACAGGGAAGCAAGATAAAAAAGGTGAGCTCAAAGAAAGTACACAGTGTTTTACAAAGGGTGGATATTTGGCTTATGATCTGAATGCAAGAACAGTGGGTAGTGTCATCTCCCAGTCTCCTCAGCAAAGTCCAGTGAAAGAGCAGGAGAGAGATACTGAAGAGCCCAGGTCACCTGGGCAATCAGTAAACATGGGCACTCAAAGCCAATGGAAATTCAAAGCCATAGCTCCTGTGCATGTGGTGAGGGATATGCGGAGCCTGGTTAAAAACACATACAACCAGTCATTTAAGGGTATTAATGAGGCAGTCCATAGAACAGAGGACAGTATCACTGGATTTCCACCACCAACGTCTCATTCAATAAGCAGCAAGGGGGACGACAGGAGAAAGGGATACAAGCAAATTGTAAAACAAAGAGTCCACAAAGTGTCTCCCCCACTTGCACTAGACAAGATCAGGGATTTGACCTCTCTTCGAGCCACGCCCACAGGATGTGCAAATAAAACTACCTCTCTCCTCGAATCACATGTCAAAACTTTTAGTGCTGGATTTACAAAGGTCAACACTGTTATTGCAGCCAAGGAAAACAGTGGTGCTTTGTCAAAATCCCCAGAGACCCTAAACAGCCAAACAGCCACCAGCCAAGTAGATATCCAAGGCAGCAATTTGAAACAAACAAACTGGGCAGGCATGGCAGTACAAGCTGACAAGGAGACCTCAACCAAGATATCCAAAAATGGACAGTCTGTGAACACTAGTAGGTTGGGATATGAAAAGCACAGAGACTCTGCTGAGCATCACAGGCATCATCTGACAGCTGCCATGCAGTTTTGTTTACCTACAACAAGTTCCAATGAGCTGGACAGCTGTAAGCCCTCACAGCAAGTGTGTTCCTCAGTTAAGGATGGTCACAAGACCCCAGGTCCACCTCCCAGACCACAGAGTGCAGCTGGGCCACACTCTGCCTGCATCTTATCTGTCACTGCAGCACCAGTGCTCCCGCAATACTTCTGCAATCCCAATCCACTGGGGAACCAGACACTATCTCCACATATGGGAGCAGTTAGTTATGTTCAAGGTCCTGTCTTGCTGCAAACACCATCTCATAACCAAACTGCTGTGGCAAATGGTCAGATCTCTTTAATGAGATCATTATCAGAGGAAGTGAGATTTCTATCTCATCCATATATAACAGATGGAAATACAATACAACACCAACACTCACATTCATCTCATCAGACAGAGAATGAAGAAACCAAAATGAAAATGCTTTCTCCAGGTATTCAGCAGTGCACAGCTTTCGTTGCAACCCTGGGTGCTGAGGTCACACGAGGGGGTGCCGGTATTCTGTATCCGGAAGTTGGTGGAACTCTGGCTCAGAATACCCGCCAGCTGCTGCTGGAGCCTGAAACTGGCCGCTGTTTTTTTGTGGACATGCCTCAGCTGCCTCAGCGGAAAATGTTGTTTGACCCAGAGACTTGCCAGTATGTGGAGGTTCTCCTACCACAGCAAACAGTGTCTGGTACAGTTATGCCTCCCCCCTGTGCCATACCCTTCCCCTCCCTTCATGTCCCTGCCATTTACACTCCACATTGCTTACCTTATGTCCAGGTAAACCCTCAGGTGCTGCCACCACCAGGGCCTTGAAACCTGATTGGGCCAATTAATTTAAATGAACACACGCCTTTTTAATTGGGTGACCCACAGACATTCAATGCTAAACAAAAACTGCTTAAAGACTGTAAATGAAATGCAAAAATGTGGATACAACTACATGAACAGAAAGTATTACAGAAGTAATCTTACAAACTATCTGTTCATCAGTGCATGTCTGATAAAAACTACCTCTGGAATTCAGAAATGAAATGGATGAGTCATATCAGTGTATTGTTTTTATGCAGGAGTAAAATATACATACTTAAATATTCAAGCAAACTCGCGCACACACACACCCTTATATTATATACTGTATTGTTTGGCCTGAATGTACGTATCAGTAAATTAGCCAAAGCATTTTTGCCATTTTCATTTGAAATTATATTACTATTATGAAGTTTATAAAGAATATAAAGAACTACACATCCAAATTCTGCAGCATGTGTAATGATAAAAGATCAGCAAAAATCTCACTCAGGCACCTTAGCGTCTTTAATATATATTAACCTACTATGGAATGGAACACCATCTAAGTGAAAAGTCTCTGGATCTTGAATTAAATTACGTACACTTTTAACTTTAAATTTAGCTAAAAACACATTCGTAAAGCATTTGTGAACAAGAAATTAACCTTTTCTACTGGGGAAAACGTCATTTAAAACACATTTGAACAGGTTCACTAGAAGTTATCTAAGTAGTGTAAAGGCATTGGAACACTTACTTTCAGAGCCTTGCAAATGTGTTTATTGTTCTTTTTGTGACACCTCACCATACAAATAGCCTCTCCTCAAATCCCACCGGACATTTGTAATGACTGAATAGTCTAAATCAGTAAACGTATAAAAAAAATCAATAAATGTTGCACTAGGCACTTATACCACATCTAATGGTTAATTTTACTGAGACAACAAAGGGTGTTCATTTTGCACACATTAGAACTTTGTATGTCAGACACACCGGTTTTACCAACACAACCAGCATTTTCCTTCTGAAACTATTGTGCTAGGCCTGTGTTCATTTAAACACTTGTTATTTTTTCCAATAAGCTGCCTAACATGTTATACAGCTTTTTGAAATATTTATTTCTTGTTCATCACTAGTGAATCATTTAAAAATACATTTATATGTACATTTAAAAAAATAATTAAAGGCTTAGAAACTGTTAATACCAAATTTACTTTAGTATACAGCAAAAATTATTCACCTCCTGTTTTAACATCAGATTTTTTAAACTAAATGACCCACTCATTTTTGGCACTTTTGAGTTTTATATGAGTTTTTAAACTTCGATTAGTGGGCTCAAAATGTAGTGCTCATAATGCGATAATTAATGTGATTAGTAGAAAAAAATGCCTTGAATGAAAAATGTATTGGCATTTGAAAAGAATGCTGAATTCAAATAATAAAGTATGAGCTATGTTTACACTTTGGTAGATCCCTCTGGAGTGTTCTTCACCACACTTTGAACTTGCTTCAATTCTTGTTTCTTACACAAGCTGTTTCTGCGATGGCGTATCTTAAAACCCTGGAATGTGGGGCATATGGGCATGTAGTTCAAGCAGCTAAACCGTCTCACCAGCCCCATGCCCACAGGGAAGTTATATGTCTCTGAGCTCACACCTCCCACTGAAGAACCCTCAGCCTTCCACTCTATGAGACCCCGCTCTTTTCTCGTCCCTGCATGCAAACACACAAAAACAACGTAATACAGGATTATCAAATAATACTTCTTTAAGATGAAGTGTCAATCATCATTCTCTTTATGACACATTATACCTGGTATTGTGTTGTCTAATAAAAATGCTAAGAATCCTCCTACAAACATCTCTGTGGTCAGGAGAACAGTAAGGATTTGATCCACCTCTGGCACACCTATTTAAAAAATTTAAATAGAGAACAGTTAGTCATTCTAATAATCTCTCTCATATTGTCTAGGCCACACTTATACCACAGACAGACCTGTCTGAATGGTGCCTGGGTGAGTTTCCAGGTAGTTGGGCAGCATTAGGCCGGAGAACATAGAGAAGCCCAGAACAAAAAGGTTCCGTGAGGAGTTCAGATCCACACACTGCAGGTTTGACAAACCCACAGCTGTGATCATACCTGTAAAAAAAAGAAACCAGATCAGATCTCAATCAGTACATTTTGGAGTGGTGTTTGGAAATCAATCTTTTCCAGAACGTTTCGATTATATGTACAATATAAATGAACAAAACTGGTCAGTTTACTTTTGATAATAAATTTTATATATGATTTGATATTTAATGTTCTGATCAAGTGTATTTGACATTGTTTATAAATGGAGTTAACTAAGTGTTTAGTTTGTGCATAACTTGGTAGGCTCGATGACTAATTAGCAAACAAAATATTTTTTTAATTCTCAGGCTTCTACAGCCTACTACTGGAATAATGCCAAATGCCACTGTTTTATGAGTCGTTGAGAAGGCATTTTTTGCAATATATGAAATTTAGAAAATATATTATCTCATTACAAACGACTTTGAGAGCACCATCAAGCTCCCTTGCTCTTTACTGCCCTCTGGTGTACACAGTTAATCTCTGAACAAATCCATGGAGTTCCTTACCAAATAAGGTGCAGAACATGCCTCCTAGTACTGGATCTGGGAGTGAGGCAAACAGAGCTGTGAACTTGCCAATGGTCCCCAACAGGAACATTATGATTGCCCCATACTGCACCACTCGTCTACTGCCCACCTGCACAGGGACACATGAAAGAAAGTTTTTTTTTCACCATGATTGTTCATTTTTGTCCGTTTCCTTCCATTTCAGTTTCAGAATAACCTAGATCTCAGCACAACAGCAACCTGAGTACAAAGACAGATGAATCAAACTGCAAACAGAAGGAATAACATGTGGAGGAGTGTTGCAAATATGGTTATATCTATATATTATCTGTTGATCTCCAATAACATGATGTCAAATGGTGATCGAACATGAGTAGGATTGTGTTGCACATTAAAAAATATGCTTAAGACACAATATAGATTGCCAATTTTAGGATGAGAATGATCATATCTTGTTCCCACTGCCTACCTTAGTAATACCAAGCACGCCAATATTGGGGCTTGAAGAAGTCGAGCCATTTCCTGTGCCCAGCAGGCCTGCTATGATGCAGCATACACCTTCTGTGAAGATCCCTCTGATGAAGCACAGATCAAACAGATAAATGAATGACAAAGGAGGTTTACACTCACAATTTGAAGAGTAAACAGCTTCAAGTGAATCATGCCTGTGGTTTAGCTTTTCTCTGACCTGTTGATGGCATGAACAGGGGGTGGGGGTGCTCCAGAAAGTCGGGCACAGGCATAGTAATCTCCAATAGACTCCACTATGCCAGCTAGAGTGGCACTGAACATTCCCAGGACGCCAGCTACCGTCACTGTGGGTAAGCCCCACTGACCTGGAGCAGACCAGAAGTGTTAGCGTCCAGTTTGGTATTAAAAATATTTTTTTGTCCAAAATGAACCATAGTCTCAATTGTTCTGGTAAGAATTTAGTGATTGTTTCTGCATAATGCAAAAAAATAAACACAAGAACAAAAACCCATATGGTTACTGAAGATGGCAACAATGGTACTGAAAGTAGTGAAGTATTGCTAATAAGCCCAAGCTTGTAGACTTTTGGTCTTTGCAGTCTGTCTTGAGGTAATTGCTAAACTCTTTCCTGTAATGTGCTCGGTGTACTTTTTGACAGAGTTTTTTAAACCACACATTATAACGCTTGTCTTGAGTTCCTTTACCACTCTCATGTCCCAGCACGTCTCATGCTGTACATAAAAGATGGTGCTATTCAAGAAACGCCTCATGGATGCACTGGGATGCATCATCAGTGATGTTTTCCTGGGGCCATCGGGTGTTTCAGGTCTCACAACATCATACACCCTCACCCAGTCGACCCAGCTTGCATCCCAGTAGCAGCCCACGGATCTGCCCTTTTCATCCAAAGCCACCGGTTGGTCTTCTCAGCAGCTTCGATTGCGGACTTGATGGCCCTCTTCTTTGCAGCTCCTATGATGCCCAGATGGCTAAGGACCTTGCAAAGAGATCTTTCTGCAAATCCCCTGCAGTCTACCTCTATGGGTTCATAGAAGGTCCTCCAGCCTCCCTCCCTGCACTCCTCCACCAGTTCCTGGTACTTAGCCCTCTTCCTCTCGTTGGCCTCCTCATTGGGTTCCTCCCAGGGCAATGCCAACTCCAGTATAATAAGCTGTTTTGAAGACTGAGAGGTCATGATCATATCTGGGCAGAGAGTTGTTGTTGCAATGTGCTGGAGGAACTTGAGCTGTTTCCCCAGATCCACCTGCAGCTGCCAGTCAGATGCTGTGTGGAGTAGGCCTGTTGTCATCTGTTGGTGTGCTCTAGATTTTTCTTAAGCTTTAACAAAGGAGAATGCCTTCTTTGGAGAAGGTTTTTGCTGGAGCTGATGGCTGAGGCTAGGCTCTCAGTGACTGCCATGAGCACCTTGTCATGGGGCCAACAATAGTGACCATCCACCAGAGCCTTTGGGCAGCCACTGAGAAGGTGTTCCAAAGAACCTCTGCCGGAGCACAGAGGGTAGGAGGGTGTCTCACTTTTCCCCCACATGTGGAGGTCCCTGGGCTTGGTAGACGGACTGCACCACGAAGCAGACCTGCTGAAATTCTGGCTGCAAGATGAAGCCCAGGTGATCCTGTGCTGCAGCGCAATCTCCCACCTCCTTCACGCTCCTTGATGCCGTATTCCCACTGCATTACTCACTCGATCTTCCTCCACACCCGCTCTAACTTCTTTCTGGATCAGGTGGAGTCTTTCCTTTCCAAGGGTCTGGCTGATGACCCTCTTTGGGAAGTAGCCCAAGCCTGCTCTACCTATTGCCACAGTGCCCAGCAGTGCCTTCTGTTTTAGGCCCGACTCTGCCAGCTCCACTTTCCCTATTCTCAGCATCATGGACCAGATTTTATACTTAATTTAAATTGCCTTAAAATATAATCTGCACACTCCAAAGGAGCGGTTCAGGATACATTACACTGCATGTTGTACCTGTATGACTATGCACGTGACAAATAAAAATCTTGAATCTTGAGGAAGTGATTTACTTGCTCCAGCCGGCCACTACTCTCGACCCCAAGCAGTTGTTTTGCAAAGCCTAGGGGATTGGCAAGTGTGAAATCTTTATCCGAGATTCATTAACTCCACTTTATATCTATGTAATGTTAACCTCATTATCCTGTTGTTATTGTGTATGCATAAATTAAGATATTAACCATAATAGAACAGCCTGCCCTGTATTTATGAGCACTGAGGTAAGAAGGAGGGAGAGATAGAGAAGCGTAGAAGGAAAAGGGCACTTACAGGGATAGGGCATACGAAACCATGGAGCCAGGGACATGATCTCCCCCCTGGCATCAGTGCGGGCCTTGAAGCCATATCGTGATGGGTCATTGGGCAGAACATTGGTCAGTGTGAGAATGTAACACACAAGCCAGACCAGCATGATAGCCATGATTATCTGCCAAAATTGAGAATTTGTTTTACTGAGATATACAACATTTCAATCAAACACTCAATCTGAGATGAAAAAGAAATTGTCGGCTTGGATGCTGATTTTTTGTTAGGCTTAATTGTGATCTGATCTGTGTGTGATAAAGTTTTTTTATTTATAGTTTGGCAAAAAATTTATAGTTTGTCTACACTGGGTCAGCGTGACATGTAATGGAACATTTCTGAACACAAAGTTGTTAAGTCAGTGCTGGTTCATACCGGAAACATCTTGAATATCTGGAAGCGAGTGATGTGACAGCCTTTCTGTCTAGAATAAAATGGAAGGGGGAAGGACCAGTTCCTCAGATACTGAGCAAAGAGCACAATGAAGAAGATACACCTGAAGAAACAGAGATGGCACACATTCACACATGCAAATAGATAGTCCCATGAAAAATGAATGTCTATCCATGTGTAAAGAACAATGATGTTGACATTTAAGGTGGATTCCCTGTCCATTAAAAATAAAGGCTGATATAAAAATAAAGTTCAGAAATTCCTGAAATTCTTTATGTAGATTGTGTAGATTGACAACAAGAATATTAACACTCTCAAATGAAACACCTCAACCAAATATATGCTCACTGTGTTTATTTTTTCTTCAAATATATCATTTAAATCTTTAAATAGTTAACATAGAAAACATTATACAAAACACTCAGTAAAAAGTTGTTTGCAGATGAAGATAAAAGTTGCTTACAGCAGAGAGAGGCCCCAGTGGGTGCCTGCTCGTTCTCCTGCAGTCTGGAATACGGACAGGCCAATGAGGGACACTGTGGGGGTCACAGTCAAAGGCCCAATGGAGTTGAGCAGGAGCCCAGGGAGTCCCACCAGTCCAATGATCACCTCCACCAGACTGGAAATAATAATGGCACCCTGGATCTGTACATCACAGATGAAAGTTAGGATTGCATGAGATGGATTAGGTGTTACTGGTTAGATCCCATCTTGGTTCAGTTCATTTCTATTATATTTATGGGATGTATTGCAACAAATATCCAACTAAAACCTGGGGCACATGATGGACTCAAGACAATACAATCAATGAGCTTTACATCTAATTTGTAACACACAAGAAACTGTGAGCCACAGCACTACCACTATAAAATCATCACTAGCTTTAAACACAGTGGGGAGCTATGGAGGCATTTTATGTGTTTAGAGAGTTTGAACTGCCCACAATCAAAAAGAGACAGACCACAGTTGGAGCTGCGAGATATGACAAATGCTTGTCAAGAAAAAGCAATAAACATTCTGTTCATGTCTCTAAATCTGTGTCTTTAAGAGCGATGTGATTAATGGGTTATATACACCTCTCTAATCCGGGGTTGCCAGATATGGGTGGTGTTGAGAGGAAGGCTCCAGTCTCCATAAATCTCCTCTGTAAAACACAACACCAGCCTGTAGCACTGACCTCATAGGCACACAGGCAAAGCTGGATAAAACACAGAAACCCAGGTACTGCCCAATGCAATGCTGGATAAAAGACAGCACATCAAAATTACCTTCAGGTGGACACTTCCACCTCTCCAGTCCTAGAATGGCCTGGGCTGGGATGAGGAAGGCAAATGCACTGGCCTGAAACAGGGGTAACCTGGGCATTACACAAATACAAAGGAAACTTTGAAGCTTTGATATCAGTTCAATGATGATCATTAATCGAGAGTGTTCTCCACTCTATCTATGGGCAACAAACCTCTTGGTCAAACAGAAATAACTGTCATGAGACATCAGTCAGGTTATCTGAACAAACAGAATCATACAAAAGTAGCTAATTTGCCATGAAAAATGCTTTATCTCCGGCATGATAATATATGTAAAAGCTCTACATAGAATGAGAGTAAATATAAATAATCAATAATATGCTAATATATGACAATAATATTTTGTTTAAAAAAAACTGTGATTTTGCTTAAAGGAACATTCATCCATCAATTTTCTACCCCTTTATCCCGCTCTCGGGATCGGGGGGGTGGGGGGGGGGCTATCGCAGCTGCTACCGGCTGAACCCCCTGAACAGTTGCCAGCATGTCGCAGGGCCAAACACTCACACACATTCATACTTACAGTCACACCTAGGGGCGATTTAGTGTGCTCAATCACGAGGGAGAACATGCAAACTCCACACACTGTGTGGTACTGTGGAGAGAAATTCAAGGAAAGCACATCTTGGGATGGTGAACTGCCTCAGTACTCAGAGGCAGGATGTTTGAAAGTAGCCAATCTGAGAATGCTATCTTTTTTTCTCCTTGATGCTGATTGGCGGCTGCCCTTCGATGCAGCGGCAGTTCGGAAATTCCCTCGTGGAGTGTGTTGTATTTTTCGTTTTGTTCTTCTTAAAGCCCTGCATTATTATTACTGTAAATTAAATTAATGTATTACTGTATTTACCTGCTTACACCAAAGACATTTACAGCGCATACCAAAGAGAATTCCTGTGCATGAATTACAGTGCAGTCTATACAGAGGTAATATTGGTATTTTACATTCTAGCAGGGTAGTTCAGTGTAAGTTTTACAGTACGGGTTTATGAGTTTAAAATTAATTTTAAATGTTTTGGGAGCATATTTAGAGGCATATATAATGTTTGCACTATAAAAATAGGATTTTTTTACCACATCAATTACAACGTGTTTTTTCACTATATGCGGGTGCTCTTGGAACAGGTTTAATGTCTGTTATTTTAACATTTTAGTTAGCAGAATTCATTCTTTTACCCTAATGTTCAAGTATACAAACACATTCAAAATGTTTAATTGTATATGATAATTCAATGCAATTTACTCTATAATTTACATACAATTGAGCTTGTTTTTTTGGCCAAACGGCAGTAACAATAATAAATAACTACACTAATTCTCCTAGCCTTATTCTGAGTCTGGGTCATGGCATAATAGAACATTCAATAACACACTCACCTGACGCCAAATGTGGTCTGTATGAGAGTGGTAATGCCCACACAGGTGAAAATAGTACCAACTAGTTGGCTCACAGTGTACTGGTCCCTTCCCACACACATAGCATCAGCTAGTAGAAATGGTACAGCAATGGTCCCACTGAAACATGTCAGGTAGTGCTGGCAAGACAGAAGCACAATACTAGGGATGTAAAATACATTACAGAAGAAGAAATACACCCACAAATATTTTGGCATGTCAATTTTGAATACATTTTAATATAATTCTTTAAGGCATCCAGTACTTTCTTAAACCAAAATTATCCGAGATTTTTTTTCAGACGTGTGATATCAAAGGACAAAAAGGACAAAGTTTAGGTACTTGAGCATTTAAAGACTTTAGTATAGACAATTTTGTCTTCTCCTCATGGTATCTGCTTTGGATATGCACATTTTTCTTAGCACAGTAACAACATGGTTCATGTACCTGCAATCCAAGCAGTATGCACAAATACCAGGGTGGCACATCCTCAATTCTGTAGATCATATCAAAGGATGGTGCCTCAGTATGATTCTCTGTAGTGTGCTTGCCCCCCTTAGAGGGCAGATCCAGCATTTCTGCTTGTGTGCCACCATCTAGAGGTGAAATCTAGGAAGGGAAATAAACTCACTTCAGCATGTTTTCACTTTTCATTGAATCCTCTCACAATCATTAACTGTACCTAGTTAGACTGTAACAAGACAAAGACCCATTCTTTCACATTTTATACCAAATTTGGTGAACACTGAGGAGTATCCTTTGTTCAGAAGAGTGATAAAATCCATCATTAGCACCATAATTGCTCACTGGCTGTGAAAAGCCACAAAACAAATCAAGTTGTTGGATTAGCATTATAGTGATGTTTGTGTAGTATGTATATACACTTTATGACATGTTTTTGTTAATATGTTATTGATAAACTGACGTTTTTTCCATAATAATCAGTAACTATGGAAGGAAATTTTGCTTATCTAAATTCCTCCCTACATTTGAAAAAAGCACACTGACAAAATGCTGACCACATGCAAAAACCATCTGATGTTCCTTTTAATTGGATTATGATATACATAATTGATTATGGGCAGGATAAACGAAAAGACAGGGTTGCTAATGTAATTGTTTATGGGATGGTTTCCTGACCAGAGTGTTTTCATAAACTATATTTTCCTTTTAATTAAGAATCTCCACTTGTATGTTCTGTATCTCAAATCAGTAAGTCTCTGAAATCTGCTAATTAAAATGGGTTTGTAATCATTTTTGGCACACAATATGTAGCACATTGCATGGCTTTTGCAGAAGAATGTCTATAAACACTTCTTATTAATTAACCAAAAGCAATGGCTTTATTTATTCCATCCAGATTCATATATTCTTACATCACACATAGGATTTGGTGGAACCATTTGGGAGAAAAACTACATCTGACTATATATTTGATAATGGTTCTTTTTATAAAGCACATGTCCATTACAGCAGGGATAAGCAAGTAACCTTTGAAACCTTTATGATACCTGCTTGATGAACATCAGAAACAGGAAGTACAACATGCTCCCTAACTTCAATAATAAAAAGTATGGAATACACACAAGAACATCAAGATACGGAAACAAATTCCAATGCAATGCATCACATTAACATTAAATGTTTTACAGTAAACCTGTTTAACATGGATTACTGACTTACTTCACACTGGCTATAAAGTATGTAGATGAAATCTTTGTGTATTTACCTCCGGCTCTGCTGCAGTGTCTGTGTACATCACTGGCCCTTCATTGAGACTGGATGCATGTGGGGGCTCTTCAGGCCCCATGTTGCTGTCGTGCAGCAGAAGCAGCCACGTGCCACCTCATTCCCCAGGGGTCCATGGGGAGGCGGCTTTATAGGTTAGAGAACGTGGGACAAGATTAGGCAGGTTAATGATCTGCCTCTGGCTGGACTTTACTCACCCGTGCTCATCAATTTTCCGCCTTCTAAGAAAGCAGAAGTCACAAACGCCAGGAGATTCTTCAGGAGTGAAGAACAGGAAAAACAGTGACAAAGCATGTCAGTTGTTCTGTTATCTGGGTGGTAATAATTGGCTTGGTGGAGGTTAATCTGGACCATGTCTGCTTCATTAAAATGAACAACTATTCTGTATGAGATAACAGACTTGGGGAACTGTCATGGTGGCTGACCACAACAGAAACATCACTGAGTAGGTCCAGTGGGAGAAAGACTGAGACGTGGGACCAAAATTAGGAGAGTATTGAGTAAGTTGAAAACTTTAAGATAACATGCATTTTATTCGACATGGAGGTTAATCTAGACCATGTTTGCTTCATTAAAATGAACAACTTTTCTGTATGAGATAGAAGACTTGGGGAACTATCATGGTGGCTGACCACAACAGAAACATCACTGAGTAGGTCCAGTGGGAGAAAGACTGAGACGTGGGACCAAATTTAGTAGAGTATTGAGTAAGTTGAAAACTTTTAGATAACATGCATTTTATTCGACATAACATCTGACCTACTGACAGCTAATCATGATCGCATCACTTCACTCCCGTCACAGCCACAATCAGATCTGTTAGCATTCCTTAAGATTACATAAATTTGTCCAAGTAATGGTTCCTAACTCCTTTCCAGAAAACTGCTTTGCTGCTCTAAGACACATTTTGCAACTCGGAAATAATTTATTAATTAACTGGTGCGTAAGAATAGCAAAACAAAACATGCTATGCTTAAAGTACCTCAGGACAAACGCACCCAGGTGTGCAATATTGCAGCCAGCAGAGGGCGCTACATAGTAACATTTCAATGGAAAGCCTGTCAAAGTTCATAGTGCCACGGGGTAATTAAAATAAAAAATTAAAGACGTATTAAGTGTATAAAGTAGGGTCTTAATTCCCCAGAGTTCCTTATTAGGCTGGACTGAGGTGACTATTATAAAGAAATAATAATTCAAATAGCATTTCTTCTTTGGACATTTGTTTACTGTACACAGACTGAGGGGATTAACCAAATTGAATCAGCAACACACACACATTTTTTCAAGAAATAGTGACTTTTAGGTTTAGCACTATTATCTTGGGGACCAAAATCATTACGGTGCCAAACATATATTTTTTATAATCAAGGTAAGTCCCCACTTCTCAAATTAATTCTGTCCTGTCGAGAGAACATAAAGCAACGGTATAGGAAAAGGCATTTTGGGATGGTGAAATACTGCTGTGCTGAGTCACGAGGTTTGAAAGCAGCCAATCCGAATGCGTTAATAGTATGGCTCACCCAGTCCAGCATTCCGGCATTATAAAAGAACCTGGAGCTATCTCGAGTTTACCTTTACATTTGTAGGGGTAATGTATTAAGCTTAGTTTTAAATGAAACTAAAGTGTTTGTGGGGTGGTTTAGCCATTTATAGGTGTTTTTCCATGCATATTTTCACAATTTGCAGCTGCTCTTGAAACGTAACCATGGTGAATTTCGAGGTTTGACTAACTCTTTTTAGCGCTTTCTATCTTCATGTTTATCAAGAATGGATGGCACCTTTTTTGTTCGAAACCTAATTAGTTTTACTTTTGAAGGTTTATCTCACCTTAATGTGGGTAATTAGAGTTCCAGTATGAAGTTGCTCAACTTGGCAGCAATTACAGCCTCAAGCCTTATTAAATATGATGCCATAAGCTTGGCACACCTTTCTCTTTGCTGCACCTCTCAAGCTCTATCAAGTTGGGTGGGAAGCACCGGTGCACAGCAATTTTAAGATCTCTCCAGAGATGTTAAATTGGATTGAAGTCTGGGATTTGGCTGGGCAACTCAAGGACATTCACAGAGTTGTCCTGAAGCTAGTCCTTTGATATCTTGGCTGTGTGCTTACGGTCATTGCCCTGCTGAAAGATGAATCGTCACCCCAGTCTGAGGTCGAGTGCTCTGGAGCAGGTTTCCTTCCAAGATGCCTCGTCATCTTTCCCTTTATACTGACTAGTCTTCCAGTCCCTGCCACTGAAAAACATCCCCACAGCATGATGCTGCCACCACCATGCTTCACTGTAGGGATGGCATTGGCCTGCTGATGAGCAGTGCCTGGTTTCCTCCAAAGTGACTCCTGGCATTCACACCAAAGAGTTCAATCTTTGTTGTCATCAGACCAGAGAATTTTGTTTCTCATGGTCTAAGAGTCCTTCAGGTGCCTTTTGGCAAAATGCAATATGTCTTTTTATCAGGGCTGGCTTCTGTCTGCCCACTCTACCAAACAGGCCTGATTGCTGGAGTGCTGCAGAGATGGTTGTTCTTCTGGAAGATTCTCCTCTCTCCACAGATGTCCTCTGTAGCCCTGAGAGAGACCATAAGATTCTTGGTCATCTCCCTGACTAAGGCCCTTCTACACCGAATGCTCAGTTTGGATGGCTGGCCAGCTCTAGGAAGAATCCTGGTGGTTTCGAACTTCGTTTACTTACAGATGATAGAGGCCACTGTGCTCATTGGGACCAGGATTTTTTCTGTAACCTTCCCAGGACTTGTGCCACAAGACTATCCGGTCTCGGAGGTCTACAGACAATTCCTTTGTCTTCATGCTTGGTTTGTGCTCTGACATGAACTGTCAACAGTAGGACCTTAAACAGACAGGTTTGTGCCATTCCAAATCATGTCCAATCAACTGAATTTACCTCACGTGGACTCCAATTAAGCAGCAGAAACATCTCAAGGATGATCAGGGGAAACAGGATGCAACTGAGCTCAATTTTGAGCTCCATGGCAAAGGCTGGGAATACTTATGTACATGTGATCTCTCAGATTAAAATTTTTTTTTTTATGAATTTGCAAAAACTTCAAGTAAATTAATTTGATCAATTTTGGAATAAGGCTGTTACATAAATTGATGAAAAAATAATGCGCTGTAAATACTCTCCTGATGCACTGTATACCATACATAAAAACGACTTGTGTCATCCTTAATAAATGCTTGTGTAATGAAACCAAAATACAAACATTTAGCAAAAATATGCAAGAGCAGTCTCAAAGAAAATGAGAATAGGAAAAAAAGCCTGGGCAGATGCGAGGCTGGAAGGGATTTGACAGGAAATTATATAAAAAGCACAAACACAAATTAACATGCAAGTGATTTAAACATTTGTCATGAATTACACTGTTCCGGTACTATGTCAATTACTGTCTGTTTTATACTCAATCAGTGAAACACACAAGGCAAACTACGGAAGTCATTCCACATTTGCCTTTAATACCATGCTAATGCCAGCTTATAAACACAATCATTGATAAACCACCATAAAAAAAAGAAATAACTCCTAACTTGATGAGTTTCAGAACAATACGATCACACAGGTGGTAACGGCAAATACAGGTGAGGGACCTAAATGCCACACCCATATTCATCCTGTCAGACTGGCCTCATTTAGAAGAAAAATCTGTGTTCTGTTCTTACCCCTACCTGCGTAAACCCAGGTATATGCAAAACATGTAAACAAATAGCATGGTATGCAAAGATGGACAAAAATATTTCTACACATGTTTTTTTAGACTATAGCGCCCGTCTGGACATTAACATTTCTCTTATGTTGTCCTCTGCCTCCTTCACACTTCGCTCCAGGTATGTCTTCTTTTGCTGTGGAGAGAACACAGGCAATTACCACACTGGACTACACAGTAATTGTTTTTTAGAGTTTAAAAAAATGTATCTGAAAATGCCAAGCTAGATATGTTAAAATGTCTATAGTTCATAGCTTTGTTTCCATTCCTGGATGTTAATTAATTAATGCCACATATAAATCAACAAACACCACACATCTGTTCTTGATATGATGTCAGGACACAGGGTGCTGTGTGTTAGTTCAGTCAGATTTCTTTACAGTCAACATACAGTCATAATTTTCACAATGGCTGAGCTAAATGTGCACATATAACATACTTCCGGTACTAATTATTAGCCAGAGTGGGAACATAACATTGTTTGTTCTTTAAGGGGTCAAACAAACATTCAAACTAAAATGGAAAAGTAGTTGCTTATTTAAATGATATTAAATCAAATTAAGTGAGTCAATGAAAGTGAGATGTATTTCCCATGTTTACTAAAATATATCATGCATAAATACACTACTGCAATTTGTTTTAAATGTAGCAGAAGAACTTGTCAAGACTGCATTTGGAGCACAAAAACAATTTATCATTCTAATCACACAGCCAAGCTGGTGATTTTTATTTTCTATTCAACTTATATTATTTATAGTTTTAACATTCCAGCACCATAGTAAACACAGTACATTGTAGACCAGCTTCATAATACACCGCTGTACAATTAATCACATAAGCAGTGATTAAGTGCAGGACAGATGAGCTATTCAAACAAATGACATTTGGTTAGATTCCCTCGGCAAGGAGGCCAATGTCTGAAAAAAGAAGCAATATCTAGTAGGAGTATTTTAGCTGATGGTAGGGTGAGACGGGTGGTTTTGAATAAATAGTTGACAATGTGTTTGAAATTACCGCAGTAATGACTGGCCATGCTACACTAGCATATAGTGCATAGAGTATATAGTATTAGATAGTATAATCAAAACCAAAATCTGCCAATTATAATCTGTCCAACCGTGCAGTGCTGGCTACTGTCCAACCATGAATCTCAACCTACTCTTAACTTTATCAATCAAGAAGATATTGTTTTGCCTATTCATTGAAATTAAATCAGAACACATAACTCATGACAAATTTCTCATAACAACCATAAACAAAACTAATATTCCAGTCTAGGATGACAATCCTATGAATGTGAAAGTGGGAAAGGGAGTCCCACCTGTATGCCTGACTAGAACCTGAGTACCTGTGGTACTGTGGTGTTAGGAAACAGATTGTGTCCTGAAATCTTATGAGGGCAGAGAGTCATGTCTGTGCGCAAACACACGCATTCACACACATGCACATATTGCAGGTTGACTGTGGCTAACAGCCAGGTGTCACTTATCACCAGAACCAATGGCACATACATGAGTAGTACCTTTAACAAATATCTCTGTCACAGATTTACTTTAAACTGAAAATAAAACCACTTCTAAGACTGCTCCTGTATTCCCACCGATTATGATTGGTTTGCTGCTTTTTCCACATGCTTGCATTTGTTTAACACACTGGCCATCAACTAACTTGGCTTGCCCACACACACACAGCTGAATCCAAACCAGTCATAAATTGTTCTACCTATGCACGCTTGCACCAGATTCACACGAAATTTAAGCAATTGTGGAGGTGCAAACAAATTATTGTGCATGTGTTACAAGCCATGTCATTGTTCGTACAGTGTGTAATAAGAAATCAAACTATGTTCCAACTATGTTTTAAAAATTCCTTCTCCACTGAAGTGGAAAATACTGGCCATGAAAAAATAGCACAAGATGCTACGTGCAATAAGGGCCATTAAGGTTATTTTAAAAATGTCATCAGATAAAGTGTTCGTCATTCACTACATGCAAGATTAAATTTTAGCATCTTGTTGATCCTGTTCACCAAAAGCAGTGTGTGTGACGAAAGAACTGAAGTCAATGGAGTCCTTGTAGCTACATACCAACTTGCTTTACAAAAGTTGGTCATGATAAAGAATCTTCTCTGAATTATTTGTTTTCTGACGACAGTTTTAAATAGTGTCGAACATGCCCTGAGCAAGCTTGATAACAGTTATGATAACATTCTTCCAGCAGAAATTCTGCTATTTTCAAAAGATACAAAACACATAACACAATGAAATGCAGGAGGTTGAGTGGAACTAAAAATATGAAAATCCAAAGTTAAAAAAATGTGAATTATTTTTACAAAGTAAAAAAAAAATTATAATAAAAAAGCATTTAACTAGGTGTATTTTAGTCATTTATATTGTATGTAAACCACAGACACAGCAGCTTAATATATTAAATTTAGTTAAATGTCTTCCACTTGTTTTTGAACTAGACACTCACAGTTGACTCACTCGTATGTGCAATCAGAGATTCATTTTGGTCACAGCCATTCATTACTCTTTCATAACAACGTTTTTTTTAGATTACCTGTTGACAGTGTTATGTTTTTATGCCTTGTAGACTACAGCTTATCAAGAGACTGGACCTGGGTTATGACCTACCTCTGAATTTATAAATGCGTCGGTACCACATTTTTCATTCCATGTTTTATTGTGTCTTATTAAAATGCATAACATTTTATGTGTTAGAAAAAAAGTCCAATCAAATGATATGAATTTTAAACAGTACATAAAAAAATTATTTTGGGTAATGTTTCTTCATAAGCAGCAATATTTCTTCTCCACAGCTCCACACACAAGTAGAAAGAGTGAGAGTCATGTATATCTGATTGCGTCAAGAGAATCACAAGATTAATTCTGAAGGCTTTTGTGAGAAGAGAAAGTAGGGAAAGGCAGATCTAAAAAAGCATAAAAGGTGCAACAGAGGAATAGTAACAATAGTGCTTTCTGGGGCTGATTTTACTCTAAACCACCTTATTATAAAGATTCTTCCATGGTGGACTGAAGCGGCTTAGGAAAACCTTCCAATTCATGCCATTGGTGAAGGATATCAAGTCCTGGTAGACTGGTGCACACTTTAAAAGTTTCTCTCCTAAATCATGCTTACTAAAAGTGACAATTATTCATGATACTTGGCCATTTCTCATCAGAAACGCAGACTATTTTAAATAGACCTGGGATCAGTTAGTAACCGTGTTCTTATTTTTATTTTCAAATCCAGGTCTGTTTGATGTTTGCTGTGTCTAATTGCAGTATTTTTTATTAGGTTGGTTTTTTTTGGCTCCGGGCAGCTGGGAGGAGTTTCTTTTGTTTGTACGGAGTGGTGAACCGAGAGAGACGAGTCGACTCCTCCAACTCAACTTCTTCACTCTCATTATGAATGGAAAGGAAGCGGTATTTGAGGGAATATTGGTTTATAAAGATAAGGTGTCTCAGAACATTTCCTCTCCTCCACTGCAAATGAATTGCGATACAAACCAAATCGTGCGTCAAAAATTGCTAAATTAACTGAATTGTGGATTCAGTGTATCGTTACAGCTCTAACAACTATATATAATCATTCAAGAATCACACAAGAAAGTAACTTCAGTAAATACAATTTTGGCAAACCTGTATTAAAAGTTCTTAATGTTACTTAATATAACTTTTTTCTAATGTTACAATTATTCTATACATCCCCCACAAAAATATTAAGTGCCAACACCTGGGTTGCATGTATCATGAATTTTTGGCTACTCCCAGTTTCCTAATACCAAAATTTGGATTAATGACAAGTTTTGTCAGATTTTCATTTACCTCTGAGTCAATGTTGCAATTCGTATATAAATTTGTTCCTCTTTAATGGCTTTTTTTATTATAATCACTGAACTTAAAAACAAAACATTTAAATTACACAGAAAAATTTTGACAACTGGCTATTTATGAAAGTGATGATACAATGTATTGGCACAACTGTAGCAGCTGCTTATGTCATTTGCGTTATTAAATTGCCAGAAACATCTGCCCAAATAAAAACGATAAACTAGCCGAGCTTAAGTTCAGAGTAAAAAATATGACTGCAATTTTGGATAATTCCAGTTGTGCATCCTAAATCAATATAAAATCATCCAGCATCAATTTAAAAGCTTTCAAAATCCTACTAAAAGTTCTTTACTTTTCAGCTCTCCCAACCTTCTTAGTTCAGTGGAGTAGGACTCTTACTGAAAAGGCCTGGTTTTAGGGTAAAATTATTTTGCTGAATGCCATGTATTCTAAAAAAATGCCAACACACTTCCCAATTTCAATTTCAGCTAAATCAGAACCTTCAGCAAAGACCTACCAATATTTTGTTAACTCAATTTGTTGATTCTTGCTGTGGTGAACAGTAGCAGTATAGGGTGTAAAGCTGTTATTTATATTATTGCATGATGAATAAAGATATATCTTGGGTCTACCTCATTTTAAACATATTTTCACTTGTCCACGTGGCCTGCATGTCACATTATATTTACACTTCAGAAAATATTTGTTATTTCTTTTAAGTGAAAATGCTAATAAGAATTTGCAGAAGTTTGCAGTGTAGTGCTAATAATCTGGCAGGGCACTGCAGGACAAGCTACCGCTTCACAAGGTTAATGGGGGATTCCCACTAGCCTAAATACATTGCGCTGAGATAACTATCTTCCTCAGGGATAATGATACCTTATACGGCTGACCTTCACAGAAAAATGGTGGCACAAAGACTAAGCCTGTACTTCTCTCTCTGTGGCTGACTATCAGTGAGTCAAGCTGCAGATGCTTTCATTGTTACAGCCTCAATGGCCCTTCTTACAGGACCAATAGCCACCCATAGTGACTTCAGTCAGTGTGAAGAGGACAGGGCAGGGAGAATGCTCTAAATGAACCGTTTGTTGCTGCCTGTTCCCCAGTCAAAGGCACAGGAGTCTATTCTAAAAAGGCCTCAGCAACAGCAATTCCCACCGGAATTACAAAGGCAAAGAACAGGTTGTAATACAAGGTGAACTGTGTCAGTTTAAAGTGTCTCTAGCAGAAATGTGGTTTCAGTGAAGGAGATGATGAAATTGTCGCATGGTTCTAAAAACAACTGTGACACATAAATCAGGTCTAATATACAAGAGCCTTTGGCTTGTAGAGGGCTGGTCACTGAAACACAATAAAGTGTGCACTTCACTGGGTAAATCTACCTTTTATCTACACACACGGTCTATTTAACCAGCTTCACAGTTTACAGTGATAGACTGTAGTCCATCTGTTTTTCTGCATCGTTGTTTCATCTTTCATCTCTATTAGACTCCTCTAACCTGCTAGTCTGCCTTGCAGACAAGACGTTATTGATGGTTTAACTGATGATGCAGTTTGTGACAGTCATTCATCAGTGGTCAGTTTCTGACCACAAGACACTTTTGGCAGGATATCTGTGGCGGATAAACTATTTTCAGGTCACTGCTATGGTGAGATGGTTAAAACTCCAGCAGCACTGCTTTGTAATTCACTCTGTGCACCACACATGCAAAGTAGTGTGCCATAAAAAGGCCATTGTTACTACAGTGATAAAAATGATCCATCACAAAAATGAATACCAGCTTACTGGTGGACCTGTAGAGGTCGACCATTAGGGTAATATAGCATCTAACAAATCATGCAGAGCAACATATGGACTGTAAGGTCCTGTAACCATGAAACTGAACATTTTTTTAACCAAATAAAATGTATATTACTTGTGAAGTGTAAATAAACAACTGACAACTGACCAGGCGTGACCTACACTCAGTGCTAATCTGTACAGTCTCTAACATTAGACCAAATGAATGTCATATCCTTTATCTTAAAAGCCAGAAGTTACTGATGTTTGCAATTGCTAAGCTGCTTACTCACTGTGGTTGTATGAAAGGCTGGGAAAAATTCTTCCAATGTTGTCAGACCACAGATGTTAAAGTAAAACAGATTAAATAGAACAAAATCAGTGTTTCAAAATTTGGTCAGGTATATAGCACCCGAGGCACTCAAAAGAGATGATGAATGTGCGAGAGTACCTATCCAATGTCAAAGGGAAGTAATGAGCATCAAAGTGTTATGTAGGGACATTTTCTTCCAGAATGACACCCAGGCCTATCTTCTACCCCTGGTGTAAAGTATTAATATCAGCCATCCACCAGTCTTTCCTCATAAAAAACAGCAAAAAATGACCTCTTCAGGTGGAAAGTGCAGGGCTGCCAGGACAATAACAACCATCTCATCAAACCCAGCTACTATACAGTGGGTAAAAAGCCCACTTGCATCCTGAACCAAATATGAGCTCATGCAAGAATCAGCAGCAGTGTCATTACCGTCACACTGGATCACAAGGACGTCGGAGGGGGACAGCTGATGACATCATATAACCCTCATAAATCACTACTCTGGAGGGAGCAATGAGTGCAGGAGCCACCAGAACCATGAGCTCATGCCCTCCAGTGTGGGCTAAAAACAGTACTGTGTGTGTCTCAGATAGGTAATTAAAAAAAAAACACAAGAAAAAAAAAAGAAAGAAAGAAAACAGCCTCCCAAACAGCACTGTGACTAAAGGTTTGTATCAACGCATGTTTTAACTGAAACTGTCTACGGGTCAGCCTCTTCTGATGACAAACAAACCTCATCATTATAAGCACGTGCCTAAACCCTGAATTGGTGGGGAGTGATTATGGTTTGTTCTGACTGTGGTACTCTGGTGTGCCGTGCTGATGTTTCCTTGGTTGCTATGGGTTACAAGGTCAACAGAGGTAGGCACTAAAAGGAGGAAAATTAGTGAGTGTCTATTCAAACTCATAAAACGTGTCCTTGTTGCAGAGGGAAGCCCGGAGCTGCATTCAATGCCCACCATCCTGTACTGTACTAGGACGTCATGGCTTAGCCTGGAATTACACCCAAGCAGCTTTCAACAGCACAGCCACACACAAGCCCAGACATGCACTACCAGAGTGTGCACACATGAAACACTGTACAGCTGTTATGCTGGTACACTGTGTTACTGTTAAGAAAATGCTCTGCTATATGACACCAACCCCCTCAGCCTGAAACTTTAAACAAATCCTACTGTATTTTACTATGTATTTCCACATAGCACAAATACCCTATCAGTTACTTGTTATAATAATATAATCCATGTTAAACAACTTTTTAAATATTGTCACTGGATAAGTTCCTTATAATTATAAGTACAGAAGTTGCATATCTAATTAAGGTTTCAATCTATTTAATTATTATATGCAATTATATACAAGGCAATTCCTACCCATAGCCCTCAACTTCTATAATGAGTGAACCTATGTCTAAGGAGATTCGGACCTACTCCAGACCAAATGGTTAAATTCATGTTATATCATAAATATTGTATATTTCTAGGAAATAGTACATTTTTAAGTTTTCTTTTTACAGATGCAAGTCATTTTCTTTGTTTATTTCTGGTATAATCCTTCACTTTACTTTAGCACTGAATAAATGTGGTATACTAATTTTAACAAGCGTTTCTAATGTCAGCTGAAATCAACTGTCATAGCTAACATCAGTTTCTAACAAAGAAATGTTGTTTTTGTTTAACTTAATATGGGTGGAAAAAATACTGTGCCATGCAATAGTGTACACCCATAACGAATGTTGAACCAGGATACTAAATATTGCACAAAATTTCAAACATTGACATCCAACACTCAAAACTCTATAGACTATTAGCTGGAGGGAGAGGATGACATATGACCCATCCTTCCCACACAGACAGACAGAAGGTAAATTGGGCAACTACATTGTGCTTCATATCCTGTACTCATCAGTAATGACCCATGCCAACAGCACACAGTTTCTGTGGGAGTATGAGTAACGTATGCTGTGGTCCCTTTGCCATCATGTCATTCGTGTTAGAAGATGGCTATTGTTTTTGGGTGCACATATGTCACAACCATTTAACACCCTGAATGGAAGAAAGTTTCTTATCATTAAAACACATAAAAACAAATTTACATTGCAGCACAAAGAAGGAAGTACAATCAAAATGATTCAGATGTTAGAACTCACATATTGGAATGCCTGCAACCAGTAGTGTTGGATGCATCATATGAACTCGTTCAAATTCATTTACACACTTTGTGGGTTTGTAGGGCAGAGCATTCACATCAAATAATTAATTGGGTTTCCTAATGATAAAGAAAATGGGAATTTCCTTTTACTTGAATTTCCAATCTTCTGTAATCCATCTTAATATAGATATTCCTCCTCATCAACAAGCCAGAACCTGCTTTTCACATAATAGAGCATCTGGATCTAAAATCAAGGCAATTAATTCAGGAGAATCAGAGGCCTCATATATATCATCATAAAGAGTATCATTGTTGGTGGAAAAAAAGCACTAGCATGGCAACATATTCTTTGAAAAACTAGAACAAAAGCCTTTTCTGTCAGTTATGGAACCACACTACTACTACCATCTTCTGATGAAACAGCAAAGGAGATTTTGTGAAGAAAAACGTAACGTAAGCTGGCATAAAAAGAAGGACGGTTAAACTGACAACAAATATTATACTGTAAAATATGGTTGATTTTCTGTGTTACTGTGGTGTTGTGTTTATTCCAAAGAAAAAAAAAAGATTTATTTTAAAACTAGGACCCAAAAAAGCTGTTTTAAATTGCTGTGACAAAAGGACCGCAAATCATCCACATTATGTTTGTATTTACAGTACAGCAGCCTCCATTTACTCTATGCCAAAGAAAGTGAAAATATAATGAACTAGTTTAATTAACCAGGGTAAATTACACTGTTAATTCACACAAATTGTCAAAAGTCTCTTCACTGAAAATCTACCCAAAAAACTAACCTCTCATCTTAGTGTCCACGCTTGTCCCCAATCATACAATGTCATTTTAAAGACAAAATATCTGTTTTTGTCTGTTGGTTTCTAAAGGTCATCTCATATTGATTACATCACAATAATCTTAATCAATAATAAGATATTGTCTTCACTTTTCTTTTATTCTGCTAGCAGCTAGCTCATTCATTCATTAATGAAAGAAAAGGTCTCATATGTATAACAGGAGTATATTAACAGTGTTTAAAGAAGTCCTTGGGACTTATTTATCATTAAAACTTAAGTGATGATAGTCTGTAATAGAGGTCGAACGATATTGAATTTTACAGATACCAATAGCTAGGTTACTCCGTACTTGCCGATAACAGATTAATTAACTGATAGTTTTTTAAATGGATACCTGGGTTTAAAAAATAAATAAATAAAAACAACAATCCATGTAAAATAGTACTGAACATTATTTAAAAAAACTAACAAAAAACAGTACTGAATGTTTTATATGAAATAAATATGAATATATTCATAAATACTGAGGTAAATTAAATACATGCTTTCAAACTGAAACAAAAAGTAACACTCCAAATAAAAAAGAGGTACATACAAAATGAATGATAAAAGGCTCTCCAAATAACAACAAACTTAACTAGTCCTGTTAAAGAACTGCAAGAGATTCAAGTGTAAAATGGTCTAGTTCTAGTTCTATTTTAACACTCAATAAAGGCAGATCTGGCCATAGATATGTTGGTTCTCGCACTGTATAAGGACAACGGGCCATTCTCAGCCACTTCAGCTCTGACGAAACCTGGAAACACTATTGGCGTGGATTTTTGCCGATAACAGATAGTTCTGGGAATCAACTATCGGTGCAGATTAATCGGCAAAACCGATATATGGGTCGACCTCTAGTCTGTAATATTGAAATTTTATTATTACAGGCAGATAACTGCTTATGAATTATTATACGCACTGGCCCCATTTTTTTATTTGACCAATATATCAAATTGAAATAATTATGTATTTTTTGCAAAGTTACTTCAGTGGGCTAAAAATGAAAAGGTCTGCATCTGTAATTCTGAGAAACAAATGTTTGATTCCTCTATAACTCGAATTCTATGCACTATAGAAATAACTCTAATGCCCGATTCATCTTATGGCTAGGTAAAACAGATCAATTGTTTGGCATATACTATATACTTCATATATGGATCATAATGTGATTTTTAAAGTAGGGCTGCCCCCAAATAGTCGACTAAACGTTAGTCGATATGAAGAGGGCTTGGTCGAATAAAGCATAATATTAGCATGATATTAGCACCAGGCAGTGGAAAAGCCCCACAGGATGACGTGTACACATTGGAGGTTACTGATTGGTGGTTGTTGTCATTGCGTCACTGTGGTTTTTCTCGGCAGTCCGCTGCTGTGCTTCTTTAAGCCTCGTCTGGAGCCAAATGTTTAGTTTTGTGGCAAACAAACACAAACCAAGAATGAAATCCTTCTGATTGTAATCCATTCTGACGACTGTAATTATATCCATTTTTTTTACCTCAGTTCCGCTCGAGCTGCGTCTCGGTCACTACGCAACCAGTTTTAGTGGTAGGGTAGGGTAGAGCAAAGCCGATACCAGTCTGGAAAACCACCTACAAGAATAATACTGGGTACCGGTTCCCAGAAATGGAAAAGCAAAAAAAGCAAGCCGAGCCCAACTGTGCCGAGCCGAGCCGGTACCAGGCAGAGGAAAGGCACCATTGGACTGTACCTTTCCTTGTATATACGCAAGTTATTATATTAATATAATAAATGAACGATTATGCGACTAAATGCTAAAATGCTGAACATGCTTTGTGAACTGAATACCACAGACTTTCAGGAAGATTAAATAGAATTTTATGTATTTCTATTAAAGCACTGATGAGACATTTGACAAAAAAGAATGAGGCCTATGTGTCCCACATGCCAGAGAGTGAGAAACAATCATTCAAGAGTCATGTCTTTCTGGTGGGCAGTGGACAATTCATATGTCTGAAATACTTGTCTACACACTGCGTAGCCATTTCTGGCTGTACGATTATGAGAAGCAATAGAGAAAGAGACATTCTTTACCTCAAGCTCCTTGATCTTGTCATCTGCTGTCTTCTGCTTTTCCAACAGCTGATTGTTTATCTCATATACTGACTGCAGGATAAACCTGTGAGATTAAAAGTTTGGGGAGTCAGTGCAGTCCTTCAGTAATACGTGATTATTTTTATGTTGTATGCTGTTCTATTAGCAATGTTTTCTGAGGAGATTATACAAGCTGTTTGTGCCTCTAAACACCTGTGATTATTTGTATTATTTTACTATGGTGTTCAATAGTCAGCCATGTGCAATATAGTACTATGTTCTTATCAGGTGTTAAAACATTAAAATTATGTGCAATATTTTTACCCAGCATTTCTGTAAATAGCATAGTGTATGTTTACATCTCTTTATTTTGTAGTTTTATTTCATTTATACTTTAACATTCCTGACTCCGATTGAATTCTTTTTGTACGTGTTGAGCATAATTTAAGACAATCATCATTAAGGCCTAAGGCATCTGTTCATTCTTAAATACATACATGCGTCCTACTCCTTCATACATCCGTGTGCTGTCAGGAAGTGAGGTTATTTCTGCATGGGTCAGATTGGCGTGTTTCTTCATGCGACTTAGCTGCTCGATCTGCAAGTCTGCGAGCTTCACCTTCTGTTGTGTATCAATCATTTTGGCTTGCAATTCTGCAAAGGCCTGGGCCACAAGCATATTTTAATGACATGTTATTCAAATGGTGAACTATATGCAAACGCAAACCTATAAACACAAACGGTCAAAACAGTATAACCATTTATGATGTTCCAGTATAGCATTATAGCAACTGTCAACACTATTCTGTCTCGCTAGATTTAACAATCAAAAGTAGCAAATTACGATAGAGATAGACAAGTTAATGTAATGTAATATAACATATAAAATGCAATATAATATAACGAGCTCGGTCATCTAAATTGAGCAACTGCAAAAACCTTTAGCCACATGACAATTACTGTTAGCCACAAAAACGTTTTTTCTTTACATAAGCTAAGCCATATAAAAAAGAACCTCTATTTAAAATATACAGCGACCCTATACCATGATCAAAGTTTAGAAATACATGAGCAAAACGGTTATTTGCCATGCTTTACCTTTTTCAGCTCTAAGTCTACGGGCGCGGCCATGTTGATGAAAGCAGGTTCAATATCTGCGCATGCGTACGTATGACTCTCCGTTCGCGAGCCCCCCCTCTTGCGGTGGGGGCGTGGAGTTAAATGGCGTGTGTCTTTATTGTTACTTAGTAGTTGAGCTGTGTCGTTACTTCTCAGAGGAGCTCTTTACGAAGTGTATTTGAAACCATGAGGTTTTTCCTAAATCGACGGTTTGAACGTCCCACGTGCACGTCGAGATTCGGGCACATTTCTGGCAACCCAAGGATGTAGAGGGTGTTTCCTGCTCGTCTCAGAGCATTCATTTTAAAGCAGCCAGCATAAGTATGAGTTTATTTAGTTATAATCGTTAAGTTGTGATAAAGCAGTGTTACCACACTGCCGTTGGGGAGCATTCCGCATATACTTGAAATTATGTTCATGTTAAAACCACGTGTGAAGTATGTGGTTTTGGTAAGCATAAAGCTTCAAAGTACAGCTTTTGGCAGAGATTTAATTTGAACAAAGCCAATAACAAACAGAAATATAGCCGTGAACGGCAATAAGCGGGGTCCAAGCTATTTGCGCACTTTCGCTTTAAGCGCAATACTGAAAGCTT